>JAPYZA010003208.1:0-15613 GCA_030522685.1 Eupelmus azureus | reverse complement strand
TATGTAACCGCCGTGATTTGCCGTTTTTTTTTTTCTGGAACGTTGTGTGTGGGTTTTTTAAACGGGCATGGCTGAGAGTGTACCTGCGCGAGGGTGGGGGCTTTCTTTTCGGTTTCTTTTTTGAGATATGGAATAGCGGGTATTGTTACTGTGGGAATGATGGTTTTGGGGAGTGTATAGTTCTAGATCGATGCTGGATTTCTTTTTTGTTGGAAAAGTTAGTTTGATCAGTTGAATTTAAAAATTTTCTTTCACAAAATATGAGTAATAAATCGCCGAAGGTTTCGGAGCAAGGCCGACGGACTCATTACAAAAATTTCATTCAACTTCTCCACCGCGCATAGTTAAGCACTCACCATACCCACGGCTCTCTTTAAAAAACTTCCACAGCTCAAGGGCAGCTCGCGACGTTCCCACGTTCCAAAAACACCATTACCATACAAAAACCCCAACTTAAAACACACACCGTCACATCTTCCACCAAACCCAACTCAAAACCAATCCTCTCCCACTCTCAGCATCCACATCAGCCATTGTCAAAGATTCATCCGTTTCGGAGCAGCGAACTCGGCCGCTCTTGAAAGATGCATCTGCGACTCGTCTGCGCCCCGTGAAAACGGTGGAGAGTAGCCGTCGAGGCACGCATACACAGCTCTCCCTCTCCGACACCTTTTTCTCGTTTCCCCTCCGCTTTTTTTTGAATATCCCACTTGAAGAGAGCCGGCTTTATCGCGCCGCGTTACTCTTTTTCTCGCGCGCGAGCTCGCCCGAGCGTGAGCTATCGCCAGATTTCCTGAGTAATTGCTCGGCAATTCGCCGAGAGAGCGAATTTCCTTTTGGGAGAGCGTATTTTTAGCGAGCCTTGCCAGACGTTCGAGATAAGTTCGGTTTTTTTTTTTTTTTCGCGAGACGTTTGGTTTGGAGCTGTGACTGCGAGCGTGCGAGGATAACGAGATTGGCTTTTTCTCTTCTTGGGGTCGTTGGGATATAGTCTTTTTTTACGTGACATTTATTGGGGTGATGGTTAATTTGCATTTTTATGGGTTAATGAGCGATTTCGCGTGTTTATATTCTGCATTATCTTACTGCAATCGTTTGAGTGCATTTTTATCTGACATTAGCCGACGCGCTGATAGTGCCGAGATATCCGTACGAAATATGCAAATAATGCGATAAAAATTCTCGTCGCCCGCATTGCCGCGAGAGAGAAAACATAAAAATGAATCCCTCTCGTTCTGTCTGTTTCGGCACATAGCCGGCTACATCACAGCTGTGCGCAATAACTATGTAAATTCAAATGCCCGAAATCTCATTTAAAGGCCTCCTTGCCGCGTGCTGCTGCTCACGTATACATCGTACGCATAATCTTTGCTTTGCAAGCGTTGGAAATCACACGGCTTTACTTAAAAAAAAAAACGTCTCGGCGGTGCTTAATTTTAATGTTACCGCAGCAAAACATTATCTTGAAGCAGTCGCTTTTGAATAATAAAGAAGGCAATGCCGCACTCGCGAAACTAAGCTCGATGCCAAAAACTTATATTAATAATAAACCTACCTTAAAATGTCATATTCTCTTTGGGAATAATTCGAACGCACACGTCATCCTCAAACCTTAAAACCATCAATGACAACACGGCGATTCTTTTCACCGAGTTACCAATTAATCTCTAACGAAAAACCTTTTATAATTTTCCAGAATCGACAAAAATGGCAGGCGAGGACACGGAGCTCTGCGGCTTCATGGACGCGAAACTGCCCGGCGGCCGCTGCATGGGCCAGCGCGTTAAAAAACGCACCCTCGCCGCACCCTGGAAGGTCTGGCGTCGTCACTGGTGCGCGGTGCGCAAGCTCGGGCCCGGCCTGGGCCTGGAGATACTCCTCGACTACGGCGTCAGCAACAGCAACCCAGCCAACTCGAATTCCAGCAGCTCGAATCACGACAAGGACAGCTGCATCAGGATACCTGCGAACGCGCTCATCTGCCGCACGGAGTCGCGCACCAAGCAGTTCGCCTTTGGTATTTTCCCGGCGAGGGAGCGGAAACCGCTGGTTTATCTGGCGGCGAGCTCCGAGAGCGAGTCGCAGAGGTGGATGGCGAGCCTGAGGCAGCTGCTCAGGCCCAGGAGGCACAGGTTCATGGAGGGCGCGTTCAACGTCTCGATGGTAGATAACGCGCACTCGAGATCTGCTGGACTGACGGGTAAGGATTATAGCGGATTTTCAAGAGGTTGTTTTGCTTGGGGGATAATATGAGCGGGAGAGGCGCTCGAGCTGAGAGATGAGGTGTTTTTGCAAGATGAGGATTAAGATTTTTTGATTTTGGGAGATTTTGGTTATCGAGATTCTGGAGTGTTTCTCACCTGCCCGAGAGTTGCTTTTGTGTTTTGAAAATTCTGTTACTGAGAATTGGATGTCACGGGCTGTGGATGAGTTTTAAGTCTGTTTTGTAATTTTTATCTGTCTTATTTACAACTTTTTAAAGTTCAATTAAAAATAGATTTGAATGATGGGGAGAAAAGGCGTATAAATAATTGTTATCGTGACAAAAATAAAAATCTTATATAGAATTGACGTACAATACACTCATAATGGCGCATAAGTGCGGATGTAAAAACCGCACACATCCAGATAGAATCAGCTCGAACTTATCCGTTAATGTGGGGGTTTCTCACGGGGAAAAATACTCGTGCGATTTACTATTCTACTCATTTCCTTTGATTTGTTGCTACTATTTTCCTCCAAGCTTTTTACCTAATTACTTTAAAATCTATTTTAAATTAGCAGACATTTAAACTCAAACTTTATCTTTCAGGACTGTATGGCGACCTGGTGGCTAGCCGCTCTGGCATCTTCCTCAAAGACGTGCACACGGGCGACATCGTCGAGACGTTCGAATGGAAAGAAATGAATCAGTTCCATTTATCTAGTATAGGTCGGCCCGAGGACGTGAAGCGTGTCTGCGTTATCCACACAACGAAGGAGTTCCGCGGCGGTGTCGGCGAACTCCACGTGTTTTGCTTAAATGCGCCGCGCCTCTTGCAGGATCTGGTAACGCAGGGTCGGGGTCCTAAAGGTGCGCACAAGCATCTTGTACAGCGGCCACTTAGTCTGAGCGAAGGCGATCTTAGGATAGCTGCTCAGCAGGAGCAAAGTGCGAATCAGGGTCTTCAGGGCCTTAAACACAAAATCGCAGCGAATCTGATGAATGCCGGCCTGGGACTACTACTGTCGGCGAGATCCGGTAGCGAAGCGAAGCTTCTTAATGATATCGTCGTTCAGAACGGCATAATCGACAAGATGAGTGCCAAGTTGGAGACGACACACACGCGCGCAGTAGATAATGTTTATCAGCCGGAGCCTGCGGTTATCAACAACGTTATGTCCAGTCTCGAGGAGCTGGAGGAGCCCTCGCTGAGGCGTGTTTCCAATATATCGGTGGCCTCGGGCATTTACGAAGAAATTCTCGATGATTTCGTTCCAACGAGACGGAAAGTGCCGTCGAACTTGTACGAGGATCCTGAAGAGCTGATACTTAGGACGGAGATAAAGTTAAAGCCACCGCCTCTTCCGCCACGACAGAGAACCGCATCCGGATCTGGATCTACGCGAAATGGAAGGTTGGTATTAAAACATTATATATATTTAGAAAATAAAAACGGATATTAAAAAAGAACTATAAATAATAAGTATTGGTAACATTTAGGTTTTAAACAAAACTTTACTTTGATTTACAGTATGAGCGATGATGGATTGGATTCGGAAGGTGGCACGCGTTCAGCAACTCCCAACACTCAAGAAGATGCAACACCGACGCCCGAGGACAAGGCAATTTTATTGAAGTGTAGCCCAGTGGATTTGTCCGATTATGTGCCGATGTCACCTAGACTTCAGGACATAGCGCTGGCCGAACTTCAGCAACAGACGGAACAAGAAAACCTTTATATGGTTATGCGATAAAGAGGTGAAATCTGATCATACGGTGATATTGATCAACGGTTAACGGCCTCTCTTTACTGCTTTTTTCGTGTCGGCCAAGACGCAAGTAAAAGTGGATGATTCTGCATCGATATTGTGGAATACGTGCATGCACGCAGTTTGTTAGCTTTGAACGATTATGCAGATGGTATATAGAAAATTGTATTTATTTTTGTCTTCCCGAGGATTTGCGAACTTCTAAAAGATATGTATGGCGAGATTCTCAAAAAAATGTAATAGTATTTATGGATAATGAGAAAATTGTTTAATCGAGTGCGTTTTGAATGTAGTGAAGTTTTGGATTCCCGTACTTTGTAGGCTGCGTAATGCCAAATGCATTTTTTTAATTGTATATATATTTACGAAAAGGACGACGTCATTAAGCTAGTGAGCGTGAAATGCATCTTTTTACAATTTATTGTAGATATAGAGGACGAGAATGCAATCGCTTGCTTTGACAATTTTTACGTAGCAAGAGGTACCTATGATGTACATTCCAACTTTTGGAATGTTGCACTTACAAGAGTTTGGAGGTCAATATACAAATTTTAGAAAAATTTTAGGAAGTAATAAACGGTCATTCGGATTGTTTGCGTTGCCTAATTCTTGTAAGAATCGCTTTATGGGCAAATGTTTAGAAATGCTCAGTATTAGTATCGATTATTGAAATCGAGTGTTTATTGTAAATAGATAAAATTTTATTATTTAGGCCATTCGTATAATATAAGTCCTAAAGAAGAATTGTTCAAGAAAGATATTTTAGAGCAATAATATTTATTGCAATGAATTTAATATATTTCCTATAAATATAAACTTTTGTTTTTATTTTCTCAATCAAAAATTTCCTTTTTAAAGCTATCTAAAACGAAACATTTTTTACTTTAAAATACAAATTTTAGAATAAATCATACAGCAATGGCTTAAATAAATAAAAGATATCTATTTTAATATAGTGAAAGGTGTCCATATCTGTCTCATACGGCCAATGTCATATCATAATGTATATTCTTTTCAAATGAAAAATTCATATCAACCATAATCCATGCCATTTTTACAAAATATATATATAGATAACTTTTCTACTTTCCTATCTTCAAACAAAACACGTACAAACTATTGTGATAAAATGCATAATCTCTATTTGTACATTTAGAAAATTTTGAAAGATGCAAAGACATTGGAAATATTGAAAAGAAACTGTTCACTGCCTTTCGCTGTGTGCCTCAAAATCTCTGTTTATTGCGAAAGTAAAGAAAAGATTGTTATGAGCAAGCTTGTTAAAATTTTGGGTGATTATTGTTCTGTTGCACATATTAACAATTTACTTAGCAACTCGAAAAAAAAAGTTAATAGAAATTATGCAAAAAAAAATTGTATCTTAATGAGTGTTACTTATGTTGCACACGATTTATTTATTTATATACTATTGTGTAGCTATGTGTGTAAATGTATATTAAGAGAAACGTTTCTTCAAAAAATTTATTAACATGATAAATTAATTTGGGCATTTCTAGTATTATAATTATAAGGTTTTTACAATATTAATAATTCATCGGCGCTTCATTTTTATTAGTATTTAGGAACTTTTAACTGTAAGGTAAAGTAGAGTTTATTAAGTACAGCTTTATAAAACTTCTACTCAATATACTAAAAGAAAATTGTGATAAAAGGAATATTATCTAAAATGAAGACTGGTTGATTAATCCAGTTAGCTATAATAAACTTATTAAGATTTTATGTAGTTCGCTTAAATATTGCGTTGGCATGTAATGTTAACTCTTCTTGTTGTTTCCTCTAAACAAAAATTTAATAAAATACTTTAATGGTAAAAATTGATTTATTATTCTTTAAGACCTACAAATACATTTATACTAATTACAAATATTCTTGAAAAAGTTTATTAAATGTTTAAAAACTTATTAGTATAATAAATTAAATATACATACTAGGTATTATATATACTACTTGAAAAGTTATTACAAAATAAATGTGTCATGCTTACAAATAATTTTATAAAAAATATAACATAATCAGGCACTTTACTTTGAAAAGTATTTTAAATCTACCTCATAGGATTATAAAAAATATATTATTATGGAATATTCTTTCTCAAATAGATATAAAAAATGCATAATTGAAATAGCCTTATGTTAATATCACCAATTTCCACTAGTTCTTTCCATTTTCTCGTGCCAACAATCTTGCTTTCCTTTCAAATTCTTTCCTATTAAAACGATATTCTTCAGCTATATCAACCATTAATGGATCATCAGGATTTGGATTAGCTAATAATGATTGAACTGCAACTATTAAATTTTCCAAACTGATTGTTGGTCTCCATCCACCATTTGGTGGCATTTTCAAAAGATCCATGCAGATTCTACCTTGCGAATCAATGTTAGGATGGTACACCGGTGTAAGAAACTTTAATCGAGGAGGAACAAATGGATAACGATCAGGTATTTCCAATTCCAATTCAAAAAGTACACCTTCATATGGACTGCTGTGAGGTCCAATGACATTTATTAATAACATATTAGTGCTATCAGCAGCATAACAAATTATTCCTTCTGGAGGATGCTCAACCAATCGTTTTATTTCTCTATTTAACCTTTGAGATTTCTGCATTTTTAATAATCTTAAAACTCTGAAAAATAATTAAATGAAAAAAAGGTTTCACGTTTGATGATTGTTTATGTAAATTTATTTCTTCTAGTTGTTAAAATATAACCTACATTGTAAAGTAAGTGTAAGTTAATTATTAGAATAATTTTAATATTTACCTTTTATATTAAAAACACTGTTATTTATTATTATTCTGTATATCATAATATCAATTCAGAGGAACAACATTTTACAATTACAAGTCGTTATCTTTAAGATATCATTACCAACAAATACACTATATACTAACTTTTAAATTTTATATACAGTGGCGCCGAACGTGATAGATTTAGGAATTATTTTCACATCAGGGCCGCAGACGTTGCAGTTCAGCGTAACCGATTTATCGATTTAAAAAATACATATTTTTGTACATGAATTTAAACAATTATTAATAAATCAGGGTAAATATTATAAAATTAAAAAAATATGATGTTAAACATAATCTAATAATAATAAATCACATATATTTAAAAAAGTTCACAACATTTTTATTAGTTGTGAAAAGTTTTGTAATTGGAGTACTTAGCGAAAAACTTTTCAGAAGGTTTGATAATTTTTGAAGACGTTTAACAAACTCCTGCAAAGTGTGGAAAAGAAATTATCCGATTAAAATGTTCTAATAATTAACAATAGAAAATAATTATAATACTAAATATAATTTCTACTATACGTAAAAAAATCTTGTCCTACCTTTGCAAATTTTAACTTAAACTTATTAACTAACAGTTTTTTAAAAAAATTAGTGCCATGTTGAATAATTATTTTTAGCTCTAGCTGTCGAACATACCTATTTTTTTTAACAGCTAAAGACATTCATTTTTAAAAACTAAATTAAACAATGTACCATACTAATATTTTACGGTAAAAGATTTTATATGTAAAAGCTCAATAAAAAATTTGAAAACCAACAAAATTTTAAAATATTTTATTTACTATTTTATAATTCTTCGGCATTAAACATTTTGAAACTTCT
This sequence comes from Eupelmus azureus, assembly GCA_030522685.1. Taxonomy (NCBI): domain Eukaryota; kingdom Metazoa; phylum Arthropoda; class Insecta; order Hymenoptera; family Eupelmidae; genus Eupelmus; species Eupelmus azureus. Next base: position 7,998 of record JAPYZA010003208.1, on the reverse strand, counting down.
TTCCTTCCATTAAAATACTTTTTAAATCAGTTTCCAGTATACTTATACCATCAACTTAATTTCCCAATTAAATCCAAATAATTTTATTCCACAATCAATCGATATAAAAAACCAAAAGAAAAACTCCAAGACCAAACCCTCCAGAATCCCCGTCGACCCACTAAAAAACAAAGCCGTCCCCAAAAGCCAAGGACCTAACGGTAACGGTTAAACACCCTCCGAAATCCCTCAAAGAATGTCGCATCTAAATCACGAGCTCACCGCTTACCTACACCCCGCCCTTCTCTACCAAACCCACAACACAGCCAGCATCCCAATCACTCCCAGATATCATACGGCCCTGCGCTGCAGGGCCTGGTCCTCTCCGCTCACGCAGCCAACAAGTGGGGATCCGATCCCGCACACATACTCACACGACTCCGCGCACTCAAGAAGTCGACATACATTCTCATACTCACACAGACTATAGAATGCCGAGCCCATGATGTAAGTATATACACGTAGAAACGGAGCGCAGGTGGAGGGGGCCAAGTCAGCTCGGCGCGCGCGAGTCCAACGCATCGGCTTTGTACTTACCGAGTTCTCCGTCTCTCTCGCTCGTGGGAGTAGCCGCCGGGGAGTGCTCGCACATAGACCGTCTCAGAGAGCGCGGCCAGTTTCGCGGCGAAGCGCCGTACGGACCGATCTCACCTCGCGCGCTCCGCGGGGCCCACCACGAAGCCCTGCTGCGAGAAACATTTTCCCTCGGCACACCGACATACACCTGCTCTGCTATGTCCTGAGCGCGTCGCCTCCAGCAGGTGAAAACATCGAGGATAAAAGACAGGCCGATTGGGGACGCGGCGCTGTGCGTGTGTGTGCAAGTGTGAGTGCGTGAAAAGGACAGGCAGGGGGACGCCGACGCAGGCGCAGCTCGACGCCGCTGTGCTGCCGCCGACAGGTAAAGTCAACAGTCAGGTATTTTTGGGCGTTGACCGCGCGGCGAGAGCGCCGCGAGCGCCCGCGCTCTGCTACACCGTCTTGTAGATCCTACTTCGAGGTGTGCGCGCGAGTTTGTATACGTGACGATCTAGCGCCACGCGGTTACTATCGGTTCCTGGCGATTTTTTCTGTAGTAGCTGGTTTTTTGAGCTTTTGAGGGGGAGAGCAGTGTGTGAGAGCGAGCGTGAGGCGGAGTGACTCGTTGCGAGGCTGGCGTGCGTATAGGCGGTGACCGATGGCGAACGCTCTGTTAACCTGATACTCCGCGGTTCTTTGCATTTCATAGTGGTTTTTGTTTTCGTTTTGCTGGAGGGCTGGTGGATTTTCAGGTAATTTTGTTGATCTTGCTTTTTGGGTGATTTTGGGGAGATTGGTGGTTTTTGGTTGGCTGAGGAATATGGGTTAAGAACGTGCGAGGCTCGTGTGGTACGTTTACATTTTTTTGTATTTATGGCGGGGCTGGGTTATCGGGATGGTTAAAAAAGAGGTGGAAAATGGGTAGATTACTCGGGAGTGTACTTTTATTGCTTCATTGTAAACGGATTAATAAACTATTGCTCAATTTTTTTTGTGGAGATTGTGTAATAATACAGTTGTAGTTTTTGTATACACCTTATAATAAAGTGATTGAGTGATCTATAAATATTATTGTCTCTATAGTCTCTAATTAAATGCTATTGAGAAAGATTGTTATTGCACCAGGATTAAGCTTATTATGATTGCTATATTGGTGTCGTAAAAATAATAAAATCTGATTGTTTTAATCTAATTAATATTTCATTATTTTAAAATAGTATTAAAATAAACAATTAATAACAGTATAAGTTAATACTTTTATTTCTGCATCTACTAATTTTCTAAACAACAAATTATTTATTTTCCAAAAAATTATACGGTTTGTTTTTATCGAGTGCTCGAGGGCTTATAAAGATAGTACACATATATACGAAAAAAAAAAAAATTTCGACGCTCGAAGTGTGTAGACAGTGTACAACTACAGTTTAAAGAGACGATGATTAAGCTGGGGTCGAGCGAGGTTTGGCCAGGCGTGGGCGTGAAAACGTCGCGTACAGTAGCTCAGCTCCGTGTGTACACTTACTTTATGCTCCAAAGTGTATTTGTCGCTTGTGGGAATCGGGGCTTGCACCACTTCCCTACATTCTTATACAATTTTTTGAATTACTTTTTTTTTGCAGGGATTACGCTTTGGACTTTTTTAATTACATTCGTTAATTAGGTCACCGCGGTGATTAAATAAAATGATTAATTAAAATAAGCGAGAAATCATGGAAGATAAAAATGCTCGGATTCTTCATGTTTGTGTAGTAATTTATAAGCTCACAATTAATATCATTTTTTGGAAAATAACCTTCAATACTTTTAAATTTATAAATATTTGTCCAAACTCGATTTTTCATCACATCAGGGACTGCACACTCACATTGCTCCAAAACGAAATTTTCGGAGCAACGCAAAAATTTTCGAAAACCCAATCAAAATGATTCACCAATTACTTTTTCACAATAAAAAAACAAACTAACCGTTATAACGCAAGGATAATAAACGCCATTCACGCTGCAATATCTCACGATACGCGCTTATACACACGAGCGATTGACTGTCGCGTTATCCCGCATATAGTAAAACACAATTATATACGTAACATTCTACTCTCTTACTAGAGCCTCGGCTAGATCATCAGCTTGACAGAGCGCGTGTATATACGTGCATTAGATGGCTGACTCATAAGTGTATCGAAGACTCGGTGACACGATCAAATTTAACCGCTGCATTTGCCGATTTTTGAAGATTTCCTGTACGCGCGATTGGTTACCTTTTTTTTTATTTGACACGCGATACGAGTAAATAATATATGAGCTGTGTGGTAAATGTCACAAATTAATTACCGTTCATCTGCAGATTAATGTATCGAATGCTGCTTTTATCTATGAAACTTTGTTTTCTGTTTAGTGTTTTTAAAGTAGATCAGTTAAAAATATCGGCGTTATTTTTTCTTTTATTTATGACTAACATACTTTTTACTTGTTCTAAAGCATATAATTAAGTAAAACTCCTTAGTAAATTACGGTAATTTTCTCCCGAGAAATACGTTCGAAAAATAAAAACAAAAACTATTAAAACGATGAATCACCCGCTATACCAGCGTCTCGAACTCTTCAAAACACGCGCACAGAATGCAGCTCGCAAATAGTGACTAATGCACCCCAGATCGCATCCCTCGCCTCATGCATCCTCGTAAAAACCATCATCACCGCAAATCCCAAAATCTCTCCACGCTCTCCAGCATATCCACGACAAACAACCTTAACGTCGATTTAACGACTCAAAATCCCGCAATCTCAGACTCCGCAAACTCACCAAAACAGCTAATAGCTTCTTAATAACCATAGCTCTTCGTTACAGAGTGACCGAGCCATGTGGCGGCCGTTGCTGACGGCGCTCCTGCTGGCGAGCGCCCTGGGCCAGCAGCAGCAACAGCAGCAGGACAACTACTCCACGGACTCGCCGAGGTTGCCCTGGAATCGGTTTGACGATAATCGAGATCGGCCGGAGCACGAGAACAGACAGCCGGATTACGGCAACAGGGAGCAGTATGAGAACAGGGAACAGCAGTATGGCAACAGGGAGCAGCAGTATGAGAATAGGGAGCAGTATGGTAACAGGGATTACGGGTCCGGTAACAGGGACTGGGACAGTAATTATAACAGGCAGGATGGAAGCTCGTACGGGGGAGGCGGATATCGGCAGTCGATTTCGCAGGGAGATGGCGTCATACTCAAGGAGGCGTAAGTGATGGCTGTTTTGTGCGGCGAGGTTTGGAGGTTTTGGGGAATGGTTGTGTGGGAGAGGGAAGATAAGTGGTTGATTGTGCAAAGATAGGGTTAATCAGTGGTTATTGTAAGCCGATTTGTCTGTTGTACATCGATTTTTTATTAAGGTTTGATAGTTTTGGATAGATTTAATGAGAGCGGCTACTTTGAAAGGCTATTAACATAATGGAAATAAAAAATCTGATTTATTCATAATTTGAAATAATAAAAGAGCATATTATTTATTTACATAATCTAGTTCATAAAACATTCTATAACGCTTCAGAGAGGGCTAAAAGTCGTTCAATGTCGATAACAAACGGTGTCACGATAAAGAAGGGTAATGCCGCTAGGGTAATTGAACAAAAGATTAATTGTAGTTTAAATTAACCGACAGTGTAAAAATGATTACTGCGTTCTAATCAACCCTCACGAGGTCACCCGTCATTTTTATCATCATCCGGAAATTATTGGAGAGAAACAGTTCACACTATCGCTGCGCGTGTAAACAATTTACTTCAGTCAATTCATTTCTTAGCTCCATCAATTACAAGATTAATTTACCAAAAAGTAATTTATTAAATTCATAATCTTTTCTGCGCCATTTTTTTCAACATAAACTATTTGCTTGCTTAATTTTCTATAACGATAGTACTATAAAATTAAAATGTTAGAACATGTTACATCGATATATATGGCATTTAGATAAAATAAATCTACTCAATAATTTAAATTAACAGTAAATTAGAAATTTATTTAAAAGCGCGACATTTTTGGATTTCATTATTCGCGAATATCATCAAAATCATCATCCAAAACTCAAACAACCCAAAAAACACAAAGATGTAGAGAGTATCCTCAAAATCGTATAACCAACTAACCCAGCTATCCACTCCCACAGCTCGTACTTCATCGTGGCCTCGCGCATGGTGCGCCCCGGCCAGGTCTACCGCGTCGCCGTCAACATCCTGCAGAGCCCGCTGCCGATGATGGTGCGCGCCTCGATCCAGCGCAACGGCGTCGAGATCGCCGCGGACCACCAGGAGGTCCAGCAGGGCATACCTGAGAACCTGATGATGCGCATGCCTCCGACGTCGGTACCAGGTGACTACAGGCTGCGCATCGAGGGAAATTCAAATACGCTGACCGGAGGTCTGGCCTTCATCAACGAGACTCGGCTTGCCTTCACCCAGAGATCGATGACCATTTTCATACAGTGCGACAAGCCGGTTTATATGCAGGGACAGACAATCAGGTGGGAATGAGCAGGATGCGGGTTACGCTTGGCTAGACTGTGTGCCGGATTTTTTCCCACGCGCGGTGGGTTGATCGAAGTTGGGCGAAGCCGGAATTTGCAGCGGGCTGTAAAATTATCTTTGACGTGTTATAAGTGCACTTGATTTAATGTTATTTTGATTAATGATTTATAATGTTTAATTTATTCATGTATTTCTATGAGAAATTTTTGAAGAAATCGGTGATAAATTATATTATTTAGGGTGTTATATTTGTTTTAATTTTTATTCTGTTGTTATTAATTAATCAAAGTATTTTATTTTTCATAACTTGTGGCATTACAAGATTTTATTTTAACATTTTAATTATGCTGATTGCTATAAAATGTTTCTTTTTTTTAATATTATTAATTATCTATTTAATATGACCTCGACGTACCTCAATTTTTTCTAATTAAAATCGCAGACTTTTAAAGTAGAAGATAAAGCAGTTTAAAAATCATATAGGGTGATGTCATAATGTCAAACCGTCTTATATATCATAATGAGTTTTTAATATACATTGAAGTTTGATCTAATAATATTTTATACTTACATTTTCTAAAAAATTAAACAATCGCTATTATTAAACACTATTAAATAAAGTAGGTACAAGTGATAAAAGTACTTAGCTATATATTATCCAATTAAATCTTCAAGCAAATCTATAACTAAGACGCTCTCTTTCCCACCGTAAGATTCCGCACAATACCCATCAACACCGAGCTGAAAGCCTTCGACGACACGGTGGAAGTGCACATGCTCGACCCGCACCGTCGTATCATGCGTCGCTGGCTCAGTCGTCAATCCAACCTCGGAACTGTCTCACTCTCGTACCAGCTCTCCGATCAGCCAGTCTTCGGCGAGTGGATCATCAAGGTGATAGCCTACGGTCAGGTCGAGGAGAAATCCATCTATGTCGAGGAGTACTACCAGACGCGCTTCGAGGTCAACGTAACCATGCCCGCTTTCTTCTTCGAGAGCGAGCAGTATATCCACGGTATTGTGCAGGCTAATTATACTTCCGGTGCGCCGGTCAAGGGTAACCTGACACTGAAAGCGACCTTCAGGCCCATCGACAGGTATAGACAGACGACTGGTGCGCTTGATAACGTGGCCGATCGGTACTTCAATTTCGACGAGTACTATCCGGCGTGGTTCAGGCCACCGAATCTATATCATGAGTCGATACCGGTGCTCAGGTTCTTTAATGGAACTTACAGGTACGTAGTTATTATTTCTGATTTACTTGTTTTTCGTTAAAAACTGGATTTAAAAAATATATTATTACATAATTATTTATTTATAAATAATTATTAATAGATTTGTTTTGACTTAAAATTTGGTAATTTTTAAAAGCTTTATTTTCTGACATCATTTTTTAAAATCCAATAATTGTTAATAAACGTTAAAAAACATTAAAATTTAACAATCCGAAACATCCTAATAATAGTAAATATTAATTTTCAGATTCAGGTATCCGATGCAAGAGCTCCTACAGTACCTGCCAAGTCCAAGCGATGGCATGGAGGTGATGGTAACAGCCACCGTCGGCGAGCATTTCCTCCAAGAAATAATTGTCGGCTACTCGACGTGTCGCATCTACAATTCTCAAGTAAAGATCCAATTCTTCGGTGGCTCGCCTCAGATCTTCAAACCAGGCATGCCTTTCGACCTGAATCTTGTAGCCTCATATCAAGACGGCTCACCGCTAACCCCCAATCAGTTGCGTAACTCGGTGCTCGAGATACGCGGCGACATCGCCATGAGAACCAGCGGCTCGCGAAGCATCGATGTCAAGAGGCTTAAACCCTCGCCCGAGAATGACGCCATTTGGTCTTTGAACGTCGACCTCATATCACAGCTCGGCCTGTTGGATAATCCACAACGCGCCCAACAACTGCTTAATGACATTCATACGATGCACTTCTACGCAGATTTTACCGACGGCGAGGGCAACCGTACGCAGGCCGAACTCTGGATGTATGCTCACGAGTCGCCGAATCACAAGCATATCAAGGTCTGGACTACAACGGAGAAAGCCAAGGTCGGCGAGTACCTCGTGCTCCACGTCCAGGGTAACTTCTACTTTGAGAGCTTTAATTACGTCATCATGTCCAAGGGCACGATTTTGCTGGCCAGCGACGAGCGTATGCAGCAGTCTATCAAGACATTCGCCATACCGTTGAGCGCCGAGATGGCACCGGTTGCTACGGTCGTTGTTTACTACGTAGGCCGATACGGTGAAGTAGTTGCTGACTCGCTTACTTTTCCCGTAAATGGAATTTCGCGCAACAATTTCACCGTGTATATCAACAACAAGAAAGCTCGCACTGGCGAGAATGTCGAGGTAGCGATCTACGGTGAGCCGGGCTCTTACGTAGCCCTCTCAGGAATCGACCGTTCGTTCTACACAATGCAAGCCGGTAATGAGCTGACATATGCCTACGTCCTCGAAAAAATGTCCCACTTTGGCGAGGAGACCAATGGCACTCAGACGCACACTTGGCTCCATCACGCTGGCGATCCCGACGAGGTAGTCTTCTTTCCATCCTCGACCTTCGGTATCGACGCCAATCGTACCTTAGAATACGTGGGTCTGGTCGTATTCACCGACGCTATCATTCCTAGACGGCCGGAATTCTGTAACCGCACGCTCGGCTTTCTCGAGTGCCTTACAAACAAATGCTACAGGGTGGAGCAACGGTGCGACGGCGTTAGGAACTGCGAAGACGGCACTGACGAGGCCAGATGTCCTTTGGTAAATAATAAATGTTTTTTGTTTGAAGAGCATCCAAAAAATTTAAAAAATAGAATTTTATATATACCAACGCCGATACCGATATTCTCTCATTTGCATCATTACTTATTAAATCTGTTAAAATTCAAAACATGTTAATTTTACTAAGAGA
>JAPYZA010003207.1:0-19578 GCA_030522685.1 Eupelmus azureus | reverse complement strand
ATTTTGTATAACACCTGTGAAATATTGCTAAAACATTAGCGCCATTTTGCTACAATAATAATACATTCCAATATCTTATCAGTATTTTAAAAATATTATAGATTTGTGTTATATTCTTCTATATAATATTGTTACAGTTATGTTGCTGTAATATCAATAATATATTGCTGAGGTAAATAATTGATGCAATAATAGTACAATATTGATTTAGAACCTACATTTACTCCTGAAAGTTACTTTAAGGATTAAAACCTACATTTTAAACCTTTATAAAGATTAAAATGTAGGTTTTAAACTTTTTACTTCCAGATTTTGCACTTTTGAGTTTAGAGTGTAGAAATGGAAATGAGGTAGGACTGAGAACCAAATTCATGAATATTGAATATTATCAAGGAGTTTGTATTATATGTCTCTAAGTTAACAATAAGGGCAAAAATGTTGTAAATTTTAATTTTTTTTTATTTATTTTTTTTATTTATTTGAATGGGCAATAAATGTATTTATTTAAATGGGCCCTTTGATATACAAAGGTTTACAAAAGGTGGCTAAATCATAAACTAACAATTGAAAAAAAAAGATCATATGAAAAATAAGATATAAAAAATAGAAAAACGGAAAATTGCGATCAGACAAATACTCCAAAGAATCAGTATTTGAAATTGTGGCTGGTAGCAGATTCCACCGTCTCTTTATTCTATTGATGGCAGAATTAAAGACAACGTCCGAATTATAATTATCCTCTTGTAATATTCTAAAACTATGTACAGAATAATTTAGAGAGCGAGAAGCAAACATCAAAGATAATGTATCACAGTTTATTACGCAATGTAGGATTTTGAACGCCGCCATACAATCGAAGTAGTGATGAAAAGATTCAATGGAGCATGACACTCAGTAATCGCAGTTAAATGAGAGTAGTCATGATCAAATCTGCTCATGGGTATTATTATAATTTTTATTATAAATTTTTTTTCATTCTTTTTGAATATAAGGGTCAATTTACTATGGGGTCACTTTCATCTATACTTAATATTTTTTTACTTTAATATCTATATCATTTTCACATGAAATAGGTTTCTGAAATACAAAATGATTTAAAATAAAATATTACTATTTCAAATTACTGTTGATGATTTCATTTTATGTTTTCATTTTCGTACCTCTTTTGTACTCATTAACCGTTAAAAGACAGTAGACCGTCCAGAAAATAAAATTCATAAAGCATTTCATACTCTTTTAAATAAAAAAAAATCCAAAACGTACCATCCGATCCAACTTTAAGTCAAATCCCGGCCAAGGAAGACCATACGAACAAAGCGAGTAGCGCCGAGGAAATAGCGAAAAAAGGCCTTAAATGAGAGAAGCATCGGCGTCTAGTAAATCGAGGCTCCATTCATCAGAGTTAACGGCTTTTATTCTCGCATTTGGCTTTCGCCTAGCCTGAGCCGGCGCGCTGTTTATCTCGTGCACTTTTATTTTGAGCGCCCTTCGTCGACCTGATATCTCACTCGCGCAAGCGCCCGATTTGCATAAACATCCTCTTTCCATAGTGCGCGCGCCTTCGGAGGCATTTAGTCGAGCTTGGCGGACCAGGGGCCCTTCGATGGTCCTCCTGATAGTACAGTACAAAAAGTCTCTCAAGTGGATGAAAAACTGTGATATTTTTTTTATACTTTTTAAGAATCGTCTTGATTTTAAGACTTTATTCTGTTCCTGGAATCTTATTTTTTTACGTAACAAATTTTACGTTGCTTAATTATTGGGCACGGGTACTTTAAAAGTTAATTTACTTTTACACGCATCTAAAAAGAAATAAAATGCAATAAAAAGATAAAAAGGAATCAAGTGTTTATCAGTAGTCTGCAGGAAAAACTAAAAGCAACCCTCGAAAAACTTTGGGTAAAAGTTTTAACCGAGTTTAATTGAATAGTACTGTACCTGAAAAAGGAAAAGGTGATTTTATAAAGAAGTCTCTAATTTTGTATTTCTTACATGAAACGTACATTTGTAGATTAAGTAGAATAAGTCTAATACAAGCAGTCACAAATAATTATTAATCGATTTACGTAAATTCATACTATCACTTATCAATTTTAAACAATCAAAATTAAGTCAAAACTTTAAAAAAACTTAACTGCAAATTAAAAATACTTTTTCTAGCGGTTACGCCGATTATTATATTATTTCTTCTAACGCCCCAGATCGACGAAAGTCAGCGCAAATTCGAATGCGTTGAGGTCTGTATAAAAGAGCCGACAGCTGGAAAATTCTTTTCTTGTGCGCGCGTGTGCGGCAATCGCAGAAACATTTTATATCCTTTCAAAAATGAAAGCAAACGGCCAGCTGCAGCAGCTTGGCCCCCCGCTTGTAGCAGGGATGAATGAGACTGTCAGCTCCAGCGTCGCATAAATATGACTTATGGATGGCGCGGCTTCCAAGAAAGGCGAAAGCCGTCGTCGTCGTCCTCGTTGTCGTGATTTCTACGCCCTTCCGCTACCGTCGCCGTCGTCGTCGTCGTCGTCGAAATTTCGAGCGTGTTACAACGCTGATAAGGTACGGCAGCGCCTGTGGCTCTTCGAGTAATATATAATTAGCGGGAGAGGCGAGTCTTGTAAGGCGCTTATCAGTTCCGGAATGTCGTGCTTCTCCGACCGTGATAGTCCCGGTTCGCGTGTTCAACGCTCGCCGATAGACAATCTTTTTTTATCCGAGTTAATTTACGTTGAAACCCGCATGTCAAAGCTGCGGCTAATTATTTTTTCTACAAAATATCACGGGCACGATTTTTGCTGGAAGCAAATTGAACTTTCCTTCCACGTTTACTAGATATCGAATTATACACGCTCCTCTCGAGGCAAGATCAAGCGTTGAAAAGGCAAGAGGGTAAATGGCCACCGCCGCTGCCGACGCGCATCTTCAATAACTCGATAAGCAACGGAGATGCCAGACCATAAAAAATCCTTTGATCGTCTTCTCTGTCCCTTTCCGCGGTTATACTGCAAAAAGTCGTCGATCGAACTTTTTAAGTGGGAGAGTCTAGGTACATTGAAGAAGCTGACTGTCGTTAAGAAGTTCGCGCTCTTGCGAGGCTTAAGCTAGAGGATTATTAGCGATACAGGCAGGAGCGAGGCCGCTTTTATGCCATGCGGAAAGTGGGAGTATATGGAAAGACGTTACCGAAGGAGGAGAAGAAAGTGCAGGGGGCGTGGGAAGACGACGACGGGATGTTGAACGGAAACTACCTTGTTTTCGAGATATACGCGAGTGTGCATGCGTTGAATGTTGGAGCGCGGGGTGATTAAATCTGGGGAGAGTACAAATTGCTCTTGGGTGAATCGGATAAATGTTCCTGTAATTAAATGTGATTCTAGGTTATTTGTTGGCGATTGTGTCGAGTTATACTTTTGTGCTTAACTGTAAATGATTAAGTACAGTTTTTATTGCTTGCAATATTATGTTTAAATTCTTTTTATGAAGGATTTTTATAATATTTAGATTTGCAATTGCTGAGAATTTATTGATCTTTACTCTTCGTAAAACCACAATTTATAGATGATTTACAGGTAATTTTCTTCATCGTTAAACAATCGAATATATCTATTAGAGGTCTGTGAAAAACCTTGATTTGAAGATTAATAGTCATTTGATAAATTGTGTCGTAAAGATCTTACGGCCTATTGAAGATTAAAGAGATTTATTACTCTTACGGAAATGAAATAAATTTTAGAGTTTTTTGTATAATTAAATAATCAGATACATTTTTTTTTCTTTNNGCCTATTGAAGATTAAAGAGATTTATTACTCTTACGGAAATGAAATAAATTTTAGAGTTTTTTGTATAATTAAATAATCAGATACATTTTTTTTTCTTTGGTAATATTTGAGAATTCTTGATCATATAACAGCTTATTGATTTTTATATTTCAGACAAGGTTTAAAGTTCATATATAAATAAATGATAACACTAATCCGATTTTTTGCATTTTTATGTGAAATGCAATATATATTATATTGATGGACAGCCATATCAGTTATTTAATTGAAAAAACATGAAAGTATTTTAAAAAATTATCTATTTTCACAAAATCATTAATAATTCAAAAATTTCTTTCATTTTAATCAAGCCAAATCCTTTTCGTCAACTTTGATTTTCTGCTTTTCTTCAGTTTGTTTAACATTTGTATATCCAACTGCTGCCCTTCTGGCATCTTGGCGTCGCTGCTCATCCTTCGTCAAGCAAGTCATGATGAGGCCAAGAAGCAAAACCAGGCAGAGACCTGCGTGAACCGGAACGTCGCCGTAAGTCTGCATAAAACTTGAGAGGATCATGACCAGGACGATGCCGTAGATGTTGTTGGCGATGTTCAGTACACCCGCCGAGAGGGATTCAGCTTCGGGGTATGTGTACTCTGCAGCTAACTCGTAGCCAAGCGCTAGGTAGCCCGACATGAAAAAGCTATAGAACAATTTATACTTTTAGATGTGTTTGTAATGTTTTGCATTATTATTGTTACAACGATAATTGGTAATTATTAAGAATAAGAATACTAAATTGCACATTTCTATGAAAAGTTTTTTACAATAAATGTCCTGTGATTTAAAAAATACCTATACATTTTAATAATTCGTAATATGTCATATTTACCCCAGAAATGAGGCAGTAATATAAACCATCCATTTGCTCTCTAAGAAGATAGCGACAGCAAACAATACTTGACCACATAGTGTCAAGAAATAAACAGTTACTGTAGTTTCTCTACAAATAAAACGAAATAATTTTAATAATGAATATTTGATACTTGTTGTTTAAAATAGAATACTTTTTGATTCACCAACTTGAATTTATGAGTTTTATCAAGTATGATCCCAAAAACCACTGATCCAGCCATTCCTGTAATAATTATAAGTAACCCAATTCTGCCAGCGTCTTCTTCTCCATTCTGTAAAATGAAAATTTTTTTTCAATGTTATTAGTAATTTTAGACTCCTACTTATTTTTAATTAAACATTATATATAAAAAATCAAGCAAAAATTTAGTATTGAAATTTTGTTTGATTCAGCATCGCTTCAACAAAAAATACTTTTTTCAGCCGAAAAAATCTCTCATCCCTAAGCATCCTTTTTACCAACTCCACTTTCATTTGAAACCCTTCGGCAAGGAAGACAAAGAGCAGCGATGTGCCCTCCCATAAACGCTCGGCGAACTTTCAAAGCAAATTACCCGTGCACAAAGAATTCTCCCAAAAGCTTGGAACTTTAGCGAGCGAATAAAAAAAAGTAAAAATAAACTTCCTCTTACTTTGAAATGCATCAGGAACAACTGATTGAGCATGGTGCCGACGACGTTGAGCACCCCGACGTTCAACCCGTAGGAATTGCAGAGCACAAGGAAGCTCCGGTTGGCTAGAAGTCGCTTCATCGGCGGTAGGAAGCCTTCCTTTTCTCCTGCGTCCTCGCATCGCTTAACCTTCTGAAGCGCTCGCGTCTCGCTTGGCGGTAATTTCGGCTCCTCCTGAAATACTGTGCACGCCGTTTATCCTTTTGTACCGATTTATTGTCTGGGGCAGAAGGTTTCGCTGCACTGATTGAAAGTAGCGCTTAACGCATACGCCGCGTGTTTGATGCAGATCATGATCTTTTGACTGTTTTTACTTTTGTTAATTGCTTTGCAAGTTTCGACATTTGCTCGTAAAATTGTAAGAAAGAAAAAGGGGCGCACGGACGAGAATGTTCTGAAAGCAAACAAAATCGCGAGACAATCGATAATTTCGAGTGCTTTAGCAAACATTGCTGTGCAAATTAAGTTTAAAATTTAGATTATTTTTATTAAATATTTATAATTTTAATCGATAAGGGGTCGTTGACTACTTTTAGAACTAAAGATAATTAACAATTAATTTTCTAATAGAAAGTTTATTTAGCATAATCAATTGCATATAGTTAGATGTATATTTATAAAACTTTTTACCGTGCAGTTAAGATCTTATCTAATTATTTAATTAACTATTTGATTTATTTATTAATAGAATAATTATAATATTTTATTTTAGTTTTTTTGTTATAAGGATAAATTTAGCATTAATTCAATTTATTCAGGTGATAGGATCTAGTATTATTCCGCTTTGAGAATATCTTTTTTTATGATAATTCAATTAGATAATAATTTAACTGATTCCATTAGAAAAAGTGTGCCAATAATTTTAAAAATATAAATAACTAAGAAATGAAAAGAGATGGGAATTATGAATCGATTATACATAATAGGAACTATGATAATTTTGCAAGGAGCATAATACAAAAATTACAAAAATACAGTTCCTTAAATAATTGAAATAAATAATTTTCAAACAGAAACTAAACAGACTTTCTTGATCATCTAAAACTGATGATAAACATCAGTTAACGGCTATACATATACATTACAACTTACATACTCCGATGAGTATCAGGGTAACGGTGGTTGCAGCTCCAATCGACAGAGATAGAAAGAGCAGATCTGACTTGATGTCCCCGGCCTTCTCGTGATTCTTGACAAGCATCGGTGGAAAGAGAAATGAAACCGCGATGCCGAGCTGAGAGCCAAAGATGCCGACCGAAGTGGCTGTCGATAGTTCAGACGAGCCGAACCACTTGGCCGCTATTCTCCCGGGAATTGGCAGCATCAGGGCCTACAGATGAAATTTTTTTTTAACGATTTCGCATTATGCTCTTACCTGCATTTGTGTGCTTTTGAGACAAGGCATAATTATGAGCTTGTTGCTCATCGATATATTGGTATAATTTGTTCCCTTGTTAATTTTAACGACTCCAATCATCTAGAGTAACTTAAGAGCTTATATTACAGTTATATTTCAGCCGAGGAGACAATTTATTTCTATTTTTTCATTGTTATTTTTATTTTTAGCTCATGTTGAAGTAGTATTGTTTTTCTTTTTAATCAGCATTAGCAAAAATTTTTCATAAAATCTAAAAGATTCATATATTTGAGTTTAAAAATAGTACTTTATAAAAAATGAATTTGTTTAATTATAATTATTTATATACGACTATACAACGATACACAAAATTCTTATTCAATTTGTGCTAATATAACACCTTTGAATACGTGAAGTAATAATAGTATGCCTTTTGTCGTGTATATCTAAAAATAAAAATAAGGTATTGTTGTTTCGCTTTTGTTCAGTCACAACTGAAACGTTTTTATTTCGTATTTACGATTCGTGAAATAGTGACTTTAACAATGGAAATAAAATCCCATCGACATTCTAAGTGAATGACATAATCAACGAAGAAAGTCAACCTCTATTGTGAAGTGGATTATATACAATACAGTTTTGACGCCGTTTCAGTTTTTTTCATGCATGTATATTTTTGTGATCGCAATTTCGTAGTATCCATTTTACAATAGACTTTTTGAAACAGCAGCTTTAAATTGAAAAAAATACCTGCTTATTAAAGAAAAAATTAGTACATTTTTTACAAGGTTTAAAAGTGAATATTAAATATTAATTCCTATATTTTTTTAATTAACTAAAAAGAATTTCATAAAAGAGTTTTATGAAAATATGTCAAAAAATAGTGACTTTTTGTAACGCAGTAGTAAATATACGAGTGATTATTTAAAAAATCGTTTAAAATATTTATTTAAAAATGACTTTATTATATGTAACATGAACAATTAAATTCTGCAGCGAACCATCAGAGCATATTTTTACTTCCTGATCAAGAATGACTAACTCCCTCTATAGGCATTTCAGATATTGACAAAAATAAACTAGAATCGTTAATAAATATAAAAGTGAACGAAAATTTTATCAACCATATGCAAAGCCCATATACATATATATGTATATGTACGGTCATATGTCAGCAGGCAGAATGACGCGCTTCTCCCCTACCTTTTTTGGCGAATGATGGCAACACGATTAATCTGCTTTTCAGTGTTGTTTCACTTCGCGGATTTCTCTCTTT
Organism: Eupelmus azureus; assembly: GCA_030522685.1. Classification (NCBI taxonomy): domain Eukaryota; kingdom Metazoa; phylum Arthropoda; class Insecta; order Hymenoptera; family Eupelmidae; genus Eupelmus; species Eupelmus azureus. Next base: position 11,606 of record JAPYZA010003207.1, on the reverse strand, counting down.
CTCTCTCTCTCTCTCTTTTCCCTTCAGCATTTTTGAAGAGTAATCTAACACGACCGGTGCATAATTTGTGAAAAAACGAAAACCGATGAATATCACGGGTACATTAATACTACGTTGCAACTGCTAGCTGCCAAAAAGCTTTATTATTATTCGTCAGAAAAGCGGCGCGTAAAACAATGCGAGCTCTTAATACATATTCCTCGTCGCAATGCAAAATTGACCGATGGTTGTTTAACGTATGTTTTTACACGATACCAGTAGCTGCTCTATTATTACGAGTGATGTAGCCAGCGTAAAATAATTAATTATTTTTGTTATCGTTTACCGCATGCGCTAAGTTGCAGCTGCATAATCGTGTTTCTCTTTCCTTTTGGCAATCAAACGCGTGTAGCGCGTGGTAAAAATAAATAAAATATAAAAAAATAAATAAATTATATTGTAAAACTTGATTGATTACAGGCTTTTTTCCACGGCTGTCCGAAAAATTCGCATCGCATTGTAAATTTGACAGTGAAAATGCACTGAGGCCAATTAACCGAAGCACGAAATACAAGGCGTAAAGCAATTCCATGTAATATCTCGACTGAAATAACAGCATAGCTTTTGTTAAATAAATAAATTATTATTTGACCAAATAGTTTGTAAACTAAAATTAAATTGTTAATTGTTACTTTATACTTTTCATATGCAATAATGCGAGCCTTATAGCGAATGCATGAGATCGTAAAGTAATTCTTTGTATGTTTATTTATTTTAATCTTTTTAACCTTTTCAATTATTCTAAAAGAACTTTAACCTTTAAATTATAAGAAATAAATAATTATTTTTTGAAGGAAATAGATTATTAAAAATTTAAGGTCTTCAAGTTGTTATTTTAATAGGAAATAAAAAGGTCACGACGTTCTTACTTTCTAAAAATTAATAATTAATAATTAAATAAAAAATACATTTCCTCGATATTAATAAGGGTTTAATATCGCCTTAATACTCAATTTTTATTTTAATATTAAAAGTATTAATATTCAATATTCAATCTATAATTCTTAATAACGTACCTGAGTGGTAGCAACGAGTGATTGACCGATGAGTAGGACGTAAAAACGGTCGGCTGCAACGGCGAAACTCTTGATCCAGGCGCCTAGACAGCTTAGGCAGCTGCCTAGGATCATGGTACGCCGGACTCCTATGCGCTCAGTCAGATAGGTGCCCGGGAAAACGAACGGTATGTAATAAAACATGAAGGACATGGACGTACAATCGACCGCGAACGATGAAACATTGTAGTATCTGGGCAAAGAGTGCGTTTCCGTGTTAAATTTTTTTTAAGCGCAAGCGAATGAAGCTTGCTCCTGCACTTAAGCTCGAAATTTATGGATTTGGGATTTCGAGAGTTATGAAAGTGTTTTATGCGAGCGGAGAATGTAGGGAGGCAACGGGGAAGGATGAAAAATTTTAATTTTGAAACTGAAATTGCTTTTAATTTTATTTAGAATAGTCTCTTGTATTAATAAAACAAAATATTAAATTTTTAAATTCAGAACGTAAATCGCATATTTTTCATATTTTCAAATAAATTTTAACAAAAAATTTCTCGACAGTTTAATTTTATAACAGCTTTTATTGATTTTATATTGAATTTTAATTGTGAATTTATACACCGTATACATTTTAAAAATATTAAAAATTAAATTTCATTCCATTGTTCACTTTTTACACAAATTAATATTAAATTAATACTTTCATACAAAATGGCAAAATGTTTTCTCATTTAAACTTTTTTTTCCAGCATGATTCTATATTTATTAAAAAATTTAAAAATAATTTTACCTCATAACAATGTTTGATATTATTGAATACTCGACCCACTGGCTGTTGATAGTCATCGCGTAAAGTATGAAAAGTCCCAACATCAGCCATCGGCGTTTGTAAACCTTTAGAGTGAATACTTGAATCTCGGCATTCTCCCTGACTTTAATTTCATCTTTTTCTACTTCGACCAGCTTCTGTGCGGTCAAAGTTGCTGTCTTAACGCTCATTTTTCCACTATCCTGGCACAGTCCAAGAATATCCAAATTTCCCCTTTGTCGATTAGCCCAAGGAGCTGCTCACCTATGTCACGTGCCGCTGCTACTGCTAGGTTTTCGGCGGTTTTCACCGGAAGACTCCAGCCCATTATTTTTCCTTGGAAGACTCCAGTAACGGCTTCACCTCTCTATATTCTTTCGCGCTTGAATGCTACAAAAACGGGGATAGCGTAGTAGCTCTGTGCTAGTAAAAAAAAGAAGTAGAAAATCAACAGCAATGAAAAATGTATTAGACTGACGAAGAATTTATCAATGTAACTGGCTTGCCACAGTTTTTATGAGTGTGTTTGCAAGAGAACTCAGTGCCACATGCGTCTAACAAGCTATAATCTTATCAGTATAAATGATCTCTTTATCATCTGTATACATTGAAACTCGCCCAGTCAATTGTAATTAATGTAAATCATTAAATTTTATGAATTTCTGATATTCTCCGTGATTAAATATAATCAGGCTTAAAAATAAATCGATAAATTCTTTAATCGATTTTTAGATATTGAATTATTTTGATTTTTACGTATTATCATGGCTATATGAGGATAACATTTTTTGAATTAACTAAAACTAATTTTGTCAAATTCATTGCAAACTATTTAATTCGAAAATTAAAAGTTATTTTCAACACTCTGAAATATAGCAAATATTGTATTATAATGTATGCGACATTCCGAAAATAAAAAAAAAATACCATGTTTCATAGCAACATTTGTAGTAAAGATTGATATAAAACATAGTAATTTTTTTGATTTCTGTAAGATGTGACAGGTTTCCTACATAGTATAATAATATTTGCTATACTATTGTTCTCAGTAAATTTAAGTACAAAATAGCTATTTTTGATATCAGTAAAAAAAGTGAAGTTTCAACAATGTGAAAGTTCACACACGAGCAAAGCAAGGATAAAAAGTCTACTTGAGGTTCGAATCTTTTTCTCGTTCATATATCTAACAATATTTTTTTATATAAAATATAAAAAATCAAACTTTGCACTGATAGTGCCAAAAATAAAATTTTATTTCTTACAAAAAACAAGATCATAAATCAATAGTAACGTTTATAAATTTAATATTATAATAAGTATTTAAAGTATAAATAAAAAATTATATATTGGTTAATAAATAGGTCTCTAATTAGCATTATAAAATGAATAATTGTGTTTGTTTCTCGAGATCCTCAATGTCGCTTTATTATATTGACAGTGTAGAAGATAAGATTTAGGCTCCGCGTAGTTCAAGAAAGATTTGTCATTCGTTATGTACGAGTTCAAACTAGATATTGCATTTTCGAGAAAAATAATTGTTAAAAATTAGTTACAGTGCAGCAGTTTTCATAAATAAAAATATTACGAAAACATAATGATAGTAATAAAATTCAATTTTTTAATAATATTTATTTTTTTAGAGTGTGTAATCAATTGTGTTGGATTTGCATATCCCGAGTTAAAATTATTAAATGTGGTAAGAATAGTTATGCCTATACAATTAATATAATTTCAAATAAATAAATCATTTTAATAAATTTATTTATAAGGTTTTTAGGCATGGAGATCGTGAGCCTAATGATGAGGCAAATGGAGATTTGACAATTGTTAGTATTTATTTAAATTAGTTACATATATTATACGTTTTTGATTTCAGGTCAAGAAAATTTATAACTTAGAAAACCCAGCTAATAAATTCGAATAAAAATTAGTATTTTTTAATAACTTCTGATAAATTTAATAATCATAAAGAAAACATTCTTTTTTTTAACTAGTTTGTTCAAATTCTCACGAAAAAGTATTTCAGTAACAAAAAGCAATATCTATTACATGAGTGTATGCGTGTTACTTTTTGTTGGGCTTATCCAAATTACACCCGTTGGGGCAAAATATAATATTTTTTAATTAAAATTTTTTTTAAATGTACATGTTTGCTATAATCAGCAATTTATATTATCTGATTAATTTTAAATTTTAATGAGTTCTAACTTAAATTAGGTTATATACATACACATTCCCATACGTATATACATACAGACTCACATACCACCCACAAGCACGCACACGTATCACACGCTTGCACACACATATGCATAGATACACACGCACGCATACATTAACGTGAACGTTGACTATATTTTGTAAATCAGAAACCTTAAATACATTAGAAATTATCGAAAATTTGGATTTTAAAAATATCGCCAGCAGAAAGCTTTCTTTTCGTAAAAGTAAAACAATTGAAAATTTTGTTCGAAATTTTATTTTCGAGTATAAAAACATAATGTTTTTTAAGCTAAAATATGAAAAATGTTTCCAGGTAGGCAGACGAAGAGCTTATCACCTCGGTGAAATGCTTCGTTCGAGATATGATGAATTCTTAGGCGACACTTACGAACCCTCTATCATTTCGTCACACAGTACTGCATTTACCCGCGCAAAAATAAGCTTACAGCTTTTACTCGCTGCTCTCTACGTACCACAAAAGCATCAGAGGTGGCACAAGTCATTAGCTTGGCAGCCAATTCCATTTTCATACGTATCAAAAGAAAAAGATATTTTATTGTTCACAAAATATTGTCCTCGGTAAGATAATATAATATATATATATCTTATTAATAATAGCTTTTCTATGTCTAATAATCACTTAGTCTAATTAGGGGAGTGTATGACATCGGGTCTTCAAATTTGCTGAAATTTGGCCAGTAGATTTTCTGTTCAATAGGTAGACAAAAGTTACAGTCTCAAGGTCTAACATTGTCCAAATCATCTGAAATCTGGGTAATGAATCTTGATGAAACCTTCGGATAAATTTTTAGGTATCAAACAATAGCTAAAGTTGCAATAGTACGGTGTAATACTTTGGTATACTCAAGTTACGAATATTTTTAGTCTTATTTTAAAGAAAATATAAAACAATTTTCTAGCTTCTATTTAAAATGAGGCAATCACAGTCTGGATAAGTCCTCAATAAATTTGTAATAAATAATATAAAACTTGAGGCAAGTTTCAATTTCTGTCTGTAGAAAAATGAATCAATAATTATAATCAAAGCTATGCTTGTTCAAAACTGAGCAAGAAAAATTCATTTACTTCCGATCTGTGCAAAACTTTGGTTGTAATTGTTAAATCTTTAATCTAAATACGGTAATTAGAGGGAGGTATATTTTCATAATTATAAATTTTCTGATGGGTATTTCAAGCAAACTTAAAAACTTCGAATATCGAATGTTGTAAATTAGTCTTTCTGATATTTTAATTTCTTTAATTTATTTATTCTGATATGAAAGAATATCTTACTAACTTTTATTTTCGGATTTTTCTCTATAGTCATATTTCTATTAGTATATAACAAAAATCTACATTACTATAAATCGTACTATTAAATCTGTCGATCATTTCATTTTCCTATGTCTAGTATAATGCAATATGTTTTTATTTTTCTCAAAAAATACCCATCTGAAAATTCATTATTCTGAAAAAATACCTCCCGCGGCAATTTGGTTTCTCTTCTAATTTCTCTTTTTTGGTTTCTCTTTCATTTGTTTATTTATTTTTTCTTTTTGGTAAATACGTACAGTGCATTTCGGAAATAACTCAATGTTAGTCCTTAGAACTGTAACTTCAATATAGGGTGTTTCAGCTTTTAAGATCACATTGAACAAAATTTAACTAAAATATTTACTTTTTCAAAGACAAATTGGGATTTATAAAATAAAGTTTGATGGCTTTAAAAATCTTTTTTTGCGTATTTAAAATCACAGACTTAAAGTATACATTTGTATTCAAAATTGAAAACTTAAAAAATCAATAATAAATAATAAACAACTTTGTCTTAGTCTCCTCTACCATTTAATATGTATTACACTTAACATAAATTTGTATTTAATTTTTAATTCTACAAATTCCACATTTAAGTTTCAAGAGAGAAATAGAAAGAGTTTATTCGATGCCTGAATTTCAAAAGTTATTTGAGCCTTTTCAAGATATGTTGAGCAATTTGACAGTTTCTGTGGGGGAAGAAATGAAGACGTCCCTTGATATGTTTTTACTATATCATAATCTTCTGGCAATAAAATCGATGAACGAATCAATTCCGGAGTGGGCTGAACCCTACTTTTCGAATGGACTTCTTCTTAAAGGAACTTACTTAGAATATCATTTATTAAAATATACCGATTGGATGCGAAAAATTAATGGTGGTAAGTTTAAATTAATCATGGTAATTTTTTTAATGATTTTTCTCAATTTGATTTTAAATGAATCCAACTAGAAACTTCATCTATTGATATTATAAAGAATATATACTAAAAGAATTCATCATCATTGTATATTTAGGAAAAGAATTTCTGACTAGCGATATATTAAATGGATCCTAATTTATAACATTATAATACGCATTAAGCAATTTTTTATCTTTTATATATTAATGTTGTAAAAATATTAATAATTTTCTAATTTTTAATTAAATTTTTTCCTTGGCTTATGCCACCTTTCTTCGCTTTGCTTTTAATAATCAACTAAGATGTAAGCTTTAAGAAAATATTTTTAAAAATTTTTGATATATTTAATTTACCCATAGAAATTATTAAATTAGAATAAAATATAATAAATAACTTTATCATATTTATTTTTGAAAAAATTTTCAATTTACAACGACATTAGAAACTTTTTATTTAATTTAAAATTAAAACTAATAACAAAAATGCATATGTATAAAATTATAATTAATGTAAAATTATTAATCATTGCATAAATATAAGGTGCACTTATACGTAAAGTAGTGGACGATATGCTAAACAAAACGAACGATAAATCTAAAGACGAGCGAAAGGTCTTTTTATACAGCACCCATGAATTGTCCATCGTCGCCGTATTGCAGACTTTAAAAGTGTGGGAACCACATATACCGGAATACTCAAGTGCCATCGTTATCGAACTACGTGAGGATCGCTCAAATTATTATGTCAAAGTATGTTCTCTAAAGGTTCATTTATATATCTATGTCTTGGCGACTTTTATGAAAATTCACTTTTCTTTTATCGGATCGTAATCATATTATTTCACCAGATACTGTATTACACGGGTACACCGGAGACGTTCAAAGAAATGCAAATACCTGGATGTCTGAGTCTCTGTCCACTGCCAAGATTTATCGAGCTAATATCCGATCAGTTGCCTGACTACAACGAGATAATCTGTGATGACAAACCTGTCGGATTCTGGGCGAGTCTTCACTAAGGCGACTGAAGATTTATTCAAGTAAATGGTCTTTGAGAATATATCCCGGAGTTCCGTGCACTATTGATAAATTCTGAAGAGATTGGTAGATGGGCTTATTATTTTACAAGCCAGACGAAGCGAAGAACAAGCGATTCTGGAGGAGACTGACTCGGTGACTCGGCGACTCGGCGACTAGGCGAGCGCGGATAGCGTTAATCATTCTATGGTCACGTGCTCTGAGTGCGAGTATGACATTATGAAGTTGTTGAACACTTATTTTAGACAATTTTCAAATAACATTCAATTGATTTCAATGTATGATTGTTGGATTAGCGCTTTTTAAAGTAATTATTTCATAAAGCTTCAACTGAAAAGATTTTTGAGCATTCTAATAGCGTTTTGAAGACACTTTTTAGCACATTTTTATTTTAAAACATTTATAACTTTTGAATGGCTATTATCTAATTTGCTAGAAAGGAAAAATTTACTTAACCATAATTAACAGAATAATTGTAAAGCCTTTACAACATTTACTTATGTCTCGATCTTTAAAATAATTTACATCATTATTAAATAATATTTAAAAATAATTTTATTTAAAAATGTCATTAAAAAATAAAACACTTACATAAAATATTCTAAATTTACTCAAATTATCCGTAAGTGCATTTAATATAATATTTTAAATTTTATGACTTTTAAACTTGAATAATGTATAAATGTTTTAATTGCCTAATTTTTAATATTATAATATGGTAATTAATATCATGTTATTTTCTTTCTAAATCTTTTGAATAATATTATATACATCGTCATTTTCTTTTAATTTTATCTATCACTAATTAAGGATTAATTAATTGTTTTCTATTCATTGAGATACAAAAAAGCATCTATTTCTGAAGTTAATAACAAATTTTTATTTTTATTTTTATTTTTTAGGTAATAAAAAACTTAATTTTTGGATGTAATTTCTGTAAAAAGACAAAGTTCTCTGAAGTAATAAATAAATTAATAATACATAATATTAGTATATTACAAATAAATATCCTAGTTTTTAGACACCTTCAAAGTGGTACGACACTGGTTATTTCCAGTACCTGTATAAATAAGTATTCGTGACTATTCTAGTATGAACTAGTTACTATTAATTTAGTTGACGCACATTTCGAACTAAATAAACATGAAATTCAAACAATCTTTTTAATTAAATGTATTAAACGAACTGCGATTGCAACCATTACAGCTTATCATTTAGAAAAAATTATTGGTTTTCCTCTATTATTAAGACCTTTATTACAAGCATCGAGTAAGAAGATGCTTAAAATGTAGGAATGTATAAAAAATTCTTAAATTTTTTGAAATTCTCTGATATCTATGAGTTTTCTAAATAAATTGAAATTTTATTATAATTCTAATTAGTTCAAGAAAAAAATAAAAAATCTCAAATAAATAAAAAATATGATCTTATGTTTGGTGTAATTTAAAATAAATATAGAGATATGTAATCTAATATTGCTTTAGTATATTGTGGTTAGCCGAGGTTGTATATATATATATATATATATATATATGATGTACCAAAAGATAATGATACCTCTGAATAATTTTCTAGAATCGTATATCATCCGTACCTTGCTTTATATACTTTCAATAATTCCAACAAAAGTCGTAGGTAATTTTTAATTTGATTCGAAGGTTATTTTTGAAGATTGTTTTAAAGTCAATTTTTGTAGATAAGAATTCTTAATTTCCATTCCGAACCGGAAGTGATAACTTTTTTCGCAGATCGAAAGTACTAAATTTTTTTCAGTCGCCGATTCCAGAATTTTATATTTTCACCTTTGATAGACAAAATAAACGTATACGCACCAAGGAGGAAATTAAAGAAAGTCTCGGATCGCATGTTTATCGCTCTCGAATTCATTTCGGGTAACAATTTACATGCGATCTGAAACATCCTTTTTTTCTGTAGATACGTAATACTCGCAATATTTATTTTCTTTTTAGCTATCTTTTCTTAAGTATTTTTGGACTGTGACATACCTTACTCAAAACGCATTAATTAAATTAGCTGAAGGTATACCTCATAGCTGGAATATAATTGGCATACAGACTAATTCAATTACCTTTAAATTTCTTTCTCTTTAGATATATCCCTAGCTTAAATTTTGAGTTTGTATTCTCCTGCTTCTCTCTCTCTCTCCCTCTTTTTCTCTTCATATGTATTTCCAGAGGCCCAAGACATTTTAACTTATTATATGATTTTCTACTTAAAAGAGAAACTACGCGCAAAATAACGTCTACAAAAAAGTATTCGATTGACACTTCAGCAGGGCGTATTAGGGCATATACCTTTTTTTTTTATTGGAAACCCCTATTTTTAATTCCGAAAATGGGAAAAACAAAATATGTTACGTTTAGATTTGTATTTGACCTTGAGTCTAGGTGGAGCCTGCACATTGTACTTTAATTATAAAGAAATAATCTCAAGAGTTAAGATTTTAGCGAGAGAGAGAAAGATAGAGAGATAGCGAGAAGAAAGTACACTGAGATTGAAAGAGAGAGAGAGAGAGAGAGAGAGAGAGAGAGAGAGAGAGAGAGAGAGATGCTGGGTTTGATATAAGATAATATCCGTCAAATGCCGGCAGCGGAATATTGGCAGAGCGCGCCCCTCAACCGAGCGAGTGGCGTGGCGTGTAGACAATTTCCTTTCCGTGCTCGCGATATGTATACACAATGCGGGTCAAAGGATGAGGAGGCCGACCACGGACAGCTGGAGGAAGGAGAAATTCGGAGAGCATAGTACCGGCTCTCTCCTCGATAAATTACATTCCAGAGCCGGGATGTGCGACGACAGTCGGTGATAATGGCGGCTCGCAACCTCGGCCTTTGGATTATAGAAAGTGCGAGTCGTTAGAGCGAGAGAGAGAGAGAGAGAGAGAGAGAGAGGGAGAGAGAGACAGAGAGAATATATATATATATATATATCGATCGGTATCAATCGAGATATGGGAAATGCGTGCTATATGGCGCGAAGCCCATCGAAGAGAGATAGGATCGATTCGCACATTGGGCTAATGGTCCCAACGTAGATGGATAAAGGATAGCTGCGAGCAAGATGGTTGAATAATTATCTCTTTTGGTGAAAGATACGTAGGGCGTATTGGGTTATACGCATGAAAGTATAGATGTAGATTTCTATTATTTTTTAAGCAGTGCAGATTTTACAGTTCTTTTACCTTTAAAAATATATATTGTGATATAAGTGAATTCAGGACATTGAATCCAGGCCACGATTGGACTGGTTAGCGTATTCAATGAGTGCCTGAAAGAGAAATAAAAAAAAAAATTTTGTTACACACACACACGCATTCACGAGCATGCTATATTTGGTATATTTTTTACTACTTTTTTCTGTCTTCTATACTAAGGACTATATTTTCTAAATCAAGAGACTCTAATACATTAGAATTTATCGAAATCTCGAAATCTAAAAATGTCGCCGTTACAAAGCTTTATTTTTGAGAATAGCAAAAGTACGAAGAGGCTCAATGCGCGCGCAAGAGAATAAAAGTTGCAGTCTTACTCTTCCTTTTTTCTTTCTCAAAGGACCATTGTGCTGATCACCTGGCGTATAAAAAAATTCTAAATTTATATTATAATCTCAAATGTGAAACTGAACTTACGATTTATTTTGAACAGTAAACAAAAAAATATTTTATCAACCTATATACCTACTAAAAATCATGTTTAAATAACTAGAAGTTAAGAAATATATAACGAATGCGAAAAGTTTGTTTTTTAAATAAAAAAAACCCACTTCCACACCTTCGACTATAAGTCTATCCAGATTTCTAAATCAACTAGATTATTAAGCCTTGTGTAGTATTTAAGGTATATGCAAAAATAAAAACTGTGTACAAATTGTGTAGATTTATTCAAGTAGAAGTGAAAATGTAGTAAAAGTTCGGCTATTAATAAATAATTTGGTAAGGTGATAGCAAAAAATGCCATGTAAAAAATCTTAGGAAAAGTTTGAGTTTTTTTTTCCTCATTTTCTTAAAGAAATACTAAAGTGTGGCATATTCTAGTCATACTTTTCACAGCCTCCAAGAACTAACCTTATGCTAGACATTTTTGTTAATATTTTAATTCCAAATTAAATATATAAAAAAGAGTACTTTAATAATAAAAATAATAATTTTTTATTACACTCAATAATGATATTTATACCACTCTAACCTCAAAATCATAACTTTAAGATGATTTTTCGGCTCTCGTGGTATAAAATACGGTTCGATACTGGTGCGTAAGGTGATTTT
>JAPYZA010003206.1:0-15620 GCA_030522685.1 Eupelmus azureus | reverse complement strand
CCCAAACTTGCTAAAAATTTCGCATGATAAAATCTTAAATAGCAAGCGCAAAGTTTTGAGATCCGTCCCCACCTACGACAACAGTAGCTTCCCTCATAGGAGAATTTCCTTAGCTCGCATCCAGCAACGGCAGACATGAAAGTCTCTCAGGTAGACAAAAAGAAGCTCGCGCACGAGAGAAAAGGGCTAAGGGGCGGGAGGGAAAAACACGCTGAGACTGGGAAGGTGAGCACAAAAACATCCGCGCGCGTGCGAGAACACAGCGGCTGAGGGGAAGGACGAGAGAAATAAGGCTTTCTCGGGCGCGTCTAGACCGTCGCGCAAGGAAATGCAAAACGCGAGAGCGCTACAACAAAACAGGGGCCGGAGAGAGAGAGAGAGAAAAGGGGTTGAAAAACTCGCTACGAGAAAAGCCGAAAAACAGAAACGCGCGAGCTTAGAACTTTCAAAGCGCCCGTGCTCTTCTTGTTGGGCGGAGGTCGAATTGTGTGATGGAACGGCGCCGGTCTCGTACTATTGAAATTACCAACAATAAATTGCTCAGCGGGAGGAAGCTTTTTTTCACGCGAATTTTGGTGCTTTTTTGCGCTGATATAATTACTTATACGATATTTACTACGATTTTGTGAGTTTTTTTTGGTATGATTAACATGACATTGACTCGCATTGTCAAGCTTGCAAGGAGCGCAGTGATTTTGGTGGACTAATGATAAAGCGAATTTGCGTTCCAATCATGAAATTTATGTTGCTGGATTTAAAAAAGGAGATTAGTTGAATTAGTAATTTTATCTGATTTAAATTAGGACACGGATTATTGAGTATTTGTCAATGATTGTTATATGGTTATTATTCGAAATTGTGATTAATTGGGTAATTAAATATAAAATATTCAATTTGTAAAGAAAGATTTCTAATTCTGTAATGCAGATGCTCTAAATATTTTATTTCAAGGTTTAATGAATTGCTCAATCGTGTCTTCTATTTGAAAAAGAATTTATTTTTAGCTCCATTTACTTCAGTCTAGGGAAAAAATAGTATTGAAATTTCTTTACCTATTGTGAAAGAAAAGTCAATTCAACTTTTTTAAAAGAAAAAATATTCTTACGAAATTATAGATAGCTATTTCATATAAAATAAGTAACAAAAAATTAATATGAAGCTCGAAAATTTGAATTATCTATTAGAACATGTTTTTTTTTATTTTCAGATTTCATTTGTATTAACCTTGCTTAAATGATGTCTCCTAATATTTATCCTTCTAACTTAACTTATAGGTATACATCATTTTAATTTGAAAATTCACCCACAATAAAACCAGACCAATAAACTATTAACATTTTTGTTATCTGAATCATATATAGCAATTTCATTATCTATTAGTTATTTTCTTAGTTATTAATTTGGATGGTTTATTTTCTATTAGAGTCCCTCTGTATCATTTATCTAATACTTACGTAAGTGAATAAATTGACGTTTAGGAACGAAATAATCAATTTCCAACAACTACAGTCTTAACAATACTTTTGTTTTCATAAATTAAAATCCTTCATTTAATATAAAACACGCAAACATATATATACAATCAATTTTTTTTTCAGAAAAGAAAAATGTATAAAATTTTATATTGTTAAAATCCACAAAGACTGAATTCTGTTTATTTCACGGTATATTTATCGCGATTTATTTTCAAAGTTTCTGCTCTAAACTTTCCACTTAATACAAAGTTAAGAATTTTGTTATAAAATATATAGCATAATTCAGAAAATTATCTTGAACTATATTAATTGCTTTTTATCGAACATTTCCTTTATATAAAATCTAAAACTTTTCATATAAATAAATTTCTTACGAAAATACTTTATTAAAACATTTCAGAAAACTTATGAATCTCAAAACTACTATACCAGGAACAAACAATTGTTCTAATGCATCCAATGGTATGATAAAAAAAATAAAATTATGATCAATCTATGATTTCTTTTAAAAAATTAAAATAGTTTTTTACCATATACACGATGACTAAAAACATTTATGTCTTATAAATTTAGAAAACAAAATTTATAAAATAAAATATCGCATGTTCATTCGAACTAAAAAATATTCATTCACAGTAATACGGAAAATGTTCCCGGCAACGAAAAATATTCGGCCAAGCGTAACTAACCCTCATGCACCCCAACAAACGCGTGCAGCCATCAAGAGCAGGAATCAAGAAAACCAGCTCATTTCGATCAATTACGAGCCCTCGTGTACGTGAGGAGCGCAGCCGCAACGGCAGCGCGCGCGCAGGGGGCGATATATAGCAGCGAATTTCCAGTGGCTGCTGCAGCTACGCGACACCCCCATTGATTTTTCCGGCGAGTTTCCCTCGCGGGCGCGCTACTCCGCTTTCACCCCCTCCCCCTCGGGGGAGGCGAAAAACCGAGGGAGCTTTTCCTGAGCGCGTACACGCAGAATCGTAAGCTGCCTTTCGGTGAGAGCGAAAAAATATTTTCTACGGATGGAAAATGTTGAATTTTCTTTCTGTATTCCATTTGTTTTCTTAGCTATAATTATGTTTTTTCATCACTTCATTCGTGATTTTTTTATCTGGTCTAGTAAATTTATTCTAATTTTTATATATTTCATAGTTATATATTTTTTGGTTATAGTTATCTGTATTACAAAAATTTATTAGTTTAATAAATCATTTTGGTAATTTTATTTATTCAAATAGATATTCTATTTCTTTAATAACTGATAAACTAAAACTATGAAAGGCACTTAAAATTTCGTATACTTAAGTACATTTTTTAATTGAAACTATAAAAATTAACTAACAAATTGATTTTTTATCATTTTTTTTTTTTTTTTTTCAATAAATTCATTTTAAACTTTTCATTTCTCTACCGATATAATTCAATTAAAATACTTGGACAGAGATTTAATTACAACTTATAAAAGTTTAACTTTGAAAAAGTTAAAGATTCAATTAAGTTAAATCAATAAACGATACAATACCAATACGATTACGTGAGCTAAAACAGTAAAATTAAAAAATAATTTCATTTTTTATCTTATGTTATATGTTTTTGCCAAAATTCAAAATTTTTGTTACTATTTTATAACATTGATAATAATTTCTGTATTGTAAAATTTTTTCGAAACCAAATGTAAATGTAAAAGCAGAAGGCCAACTATTTCGATCGCTCAATATCGAGCAGCGAGTCACAGTCCAATAAGAAAAAAGGACACAGATACACTCACTGGACGCACAGAGCACAGCGCGTCTGCAAAGTTTTTTAATCAATCACGATAACTGCGAATGTTTCAGACCCAGGGGGATACGATTCTTTCAGCCCAACCCTCTGTTTCTTTTTTTTTTATAGATGCATCGAAAAGTCCATTACTAGTCCGTCGTGACACGTCGCACCTTGTTCGTGTATATTTTTCCATGACAAGGACTTTCAAATTTGAGATGATAAAAAATTTTTATATTTTTTGTTTGTACAAGTTAGAATTTATTTTTTATTATTTAAGTTTATTAGTTTTTAAAAAATTAAAATTTAAATTAGTTAATTTTTCAAATATTCTTTGATTATAAATATTTTTTAAAAGATTGTTGAATGTGTTAACCTAGCGTGAGAAAACATTTTATTTTATACCACGAAAAATTGAGAAAAATCTATATAAACACATGTTAACTATTGAGTTTGTCTAGGACTAACGTAAATTATTCATTTTTTGAACAAGTCTTCATGATTAAAAGACTTGCTGAAAACATACTTCTCAACCGTTAAATTGCAAATAAAAGCTTAAAATAAAAAAAAATATTTCAATAAAAAACCATGTTAAAGATACCTAAATAATTAAAGAAAATATTGCAGAATTAAATATCTCGAAATATAAATAATGCTAACATTTTAAAATGCAAGTAAAATAGATATAAGTAGAAAGAGAATTGATTTCTAAAGATTAATATTGACAATCAAAAAAATATTTGATATAAATTTTAGAAAAAAGATTCTTCTTTGTTAAATATTAATATTGCATAATCAAGTACACTGGTTAATGAAAAATCTGCTTTGACAATAGTCGGTTCATGTCTTAGAAGATTAGGTATTTATAACTGTTAGAGGTTTCGGCTTACTTTAATGAAATTAAGAGAAGACTTACACTTTGAATTTTGCTGAAATCAATTTTTTATTGTGTATACTTATAAAGTGACAATAAATTAATAATAGATAACAATTATTTATCACTAATAAGCATACGTTATATTCAAAAATCCTATCAAGGTTTACCTTTAAATTTAGATTTATCTTTGGAGCAAAAATTATTTGTAATAACAGAATCAGAATAGTTAAAAAACAGACTGAATTAAAATAATAATATTAATAGCTTAATTTTCAATGTATTTAAAATAGTTTGACAAAGCGAATTCGTAAATAAATGCATTCTTAAACCTACACCTTGGTTCGCATAGATCAAAAAAAGAAATTTATTTCTAACCTTCCAATTAAACACTATATCGCTTATTATAGAAATTAATTTAACATACATATGTATACCAACTTTATCAATTTAACACCTACAATATAAATTCAAACTTTATTCTATATTTACTGTTTACACATTTTTACGGTAACTATTTCTATTTATTTAGTTTTTTACAATCCTAAGTCAACTAGAAAATACCAATAGAATATCCTAGAATAAATAAAGATTACTAATTATTGTTTTTTCTCTACATATATAGAGCTTCTAAAAATGAATCAAAAAATCATTCAAGCAGTTTCTTCTCTTTACATAAAGTCTTTTAACATTCACAATTCTCCTTATTATAAAACTGAAAATAATCGATAATTATCGATTAAAACTTCCGCAAAATAACCGCATCGACTCTATACAAAATTGGAAGAGCAATCGAAAGCGCCTCAACAAAAGGAAGGCGGGGGAGGAGAGAAAGAAAAATGGAAAGAGGATGTACGTAAAGCACCAGGGGAAGAAGATGCGAAAAAAAGAGCAAAGGGACGCGGAATGGAGCTTGCGCCGAAGAAAAGAGCTTTCAAGCGTATAGAGCACGAATGAGAGAGAGAGAGAGAGAGAGAGAGAGAACGAAAGTAGGTCACCCCATTGGAGGACAGCAGAGGGGTTGGTCGCTCGGAAGCAGAGCTCGATCGCACTGCAGGGAGACGACAGAGGGAACTTCGAGAGGGCAAAAAATGTAAGGCAGAGAAGTCAGTGCGTTAGGCTTCTGATTTTGTTGCTGTTTAACTACGTTATTTGGTTTTAAAAGCTCATTATCAGAAACAGGAATGCGCAAGTATTTAAAAGAAGTACTATATGTTTACAAGAGATGTAAGAAACGAAAATACTTATTGCATTTCAATTCATTATAGATAAAGTAAGTCATACAAATATTTAGCTTTCGTCACGTTTCGTTTAATATTATTTATTTTAAATAATATATACAAAAAGAAAAAAGATAAAATTATTAGTGTTGAAAATAAGTACTTTTTTATTAAAATAATTACTAAAAGTATTTTTAATAAAATCTAATAAAATTGTTAAAAATATACATCATGAAAAATATACAAATTACTGTCGACAATGTACATGTATATCTTAATAATATCATTGATAATACTTGTATAAAATTAAATTGGAAAGATGACCAAATAATTAAAACCATCCTTGATACAGACTCCACAGATATAGTATATAAACAAATTATTACAATGCTCAAATAGTACGTTTAGGAAAAAAGTGGAAATTAATGTAAAAATATTCATCAATCTTGCGTCACAAGAAGAAATGTAGAAATACTGAAATCAGTAAAGTTTCGGAATATAAAGTGATTTTTAAAGACGTAAAAGAGAACAGTAAAAAGCCGAGTCAGATGCAAAATTAAAACTCAAAGAAAATCAGCTGAAAATGTAGAGAAGGAAGGTTTTAACAGAAAACGCATTAGAGAAAGCTCTTGTAAATCGCTATGCAAAAAAAGACAAAAAATAACAGCAAAAGAAAGCTTGTGAAAAAAATTTTTTTCGTAGTTAGAAACAACCTTAAAAATGAGCTTGTACACTATAATAAAATTTTATTGCAATTTTTTAATTCTCTCAAGTTTTCTTATCCTAAATATTCATATCGATTCTATTTTCATGGTTTTCATTACACATTATTATTACTATTTCATTTAAGGCAAATACTTTTTTTACTCACTTTGAATCGTTGCTTATTTTTTTTGTAATAAAACTGATTTGGTGCCTCTACCTGAAACAAAGAAACATAATAATAATAATTAAAATTAAAATTAGAAAAGATTTCGAAAAGTAAGAACAAAATGATATTCAATAAATTTTCTATCTCCAATCCGCAATCTTTTCAACAATTTCATGAAACAGCATTCAGGCAAAATTACAAATCAATAAAATTTCAACCTAAATATCACATCTCTCATCCAATCGTCATTAATCCCAGCGCGTCCCAGAAATCCATCAACCCAGCTAAAAACAATATTCCGCGTCTCATCTCAAAACGACTCGAAGCCATCAAATCTGCATTAACCAAGCACTCGGCAAAAGAAAACCAAAAGATGAAATTAAAACCGTCAGAAATTTAATTCCAATTACGCTTTACTCTAGAAAGGTGGCATTCGGCCCGGCAACGGCGCCGCCTGCAACATAACCCACGCTTGTATTACGGCAATACAGCGGAGCACGCGTTCTCGCTCTGTCGTGTAAACAGGCGCTCTGGGCGCTACGTCACGCGGGCAATCGATATCCAGGGGAATCTCTCCCCGAGGTGGATATTATTCTCCTTGCGGCGCCCACCCCCGCCTAGCTGCCGCTGCTTTCTCTTCCTCTTTCTCGGCGTTTTACCCCAGTGTTTGGGCTGGGGATCGCGCTGCTGTGCTACTGCTGTCGCGCGGCTTGTGGGAAAATATTTTTAGCACTTTGCTGGGCAAACGGACTTGTTTTTTTGCGGTTGATTGTTGTTGGAGGGCTTTTCGGCCATTCGATTTCATTTCTGGGACGCTGAGAAAATATCTGAATTGTAGGAAGGATAAAGGAATTGAATTACTTTGTTGACTGTCGTTAAGAAATTAGAGAGATTAGTTAAGTACTTGTTCATTTCATGTTGGAGATACTGGAAAAATAGGAAAATAATGTTCTGTTGATTGATTGTAATATTGTTTCGAATTAGTTTTTCTCCTTTCGATCCAATTCTAATATGTCAAAAGCACGTTATTTCTAATACATCACGAAACAAATTGCGCACATAATAAGGAAAGAAATACACTTAACCATAGAAGAAATGATATTGATTAAATTCAACCTCCTCAATTTCCTACCGCATTAAACCTTTTAATAATTCTTTTTATTTCTGCTACTTTGCAAAACCTTACACCGAGTCTAACTTTGTTCGCAGCCGAATAAGTCTCAAAGTATAACCCTTATTCACCTTCAACAAACTGCCCAACTTCTCAAAAACGCTTAAAAGAAAAAAGCTAAAAGCGTATCATCAGCGTCAAACCACTTCCTCACCATTTCGTCATTTTTCACCTTAATGACACCCCCCCTCAGCCATCTCGCAGCGTAACTTTTCCACTCGAGGCTCCACTAGCCGGCTCAGTAATTTCAAAAAGCAGCAGCAGCAGAAGCAGAAAAAGAGACGCCGACCCCAAAACGGGAGAGGAATTCGGGCCAAGTCTCGGCGGGTTGCAAAAAGGGTTGCAGCATCTCCGGTGACCGCGAACCCTCTCTCTGTGCGACGCCACTGCGAGAGAGCAAGAGAGGGAGAGATAGCAAGAGTATCGAGTCTGCGCCGTTGGCTCGGGAGCGGAGGCTGCGACCGAGGCGAGGTGGAGGGGCTAGAGGAGGGTGCAAGCTCGTTTATCGGGGATTTTACGAGGGTGCCGCGCGACCGACGCTTCTGGGACGCGACCCACATTCCTGGGGATTCGCCAGCTCTCTCTCCCTCTCTCTCTCTCTCTCGTTCTGGCGTTTCTTCTCGTTCATATTTTGCTGCTGGAGTCTTGCGACGATTTTTATCGAAGTTTGATTAAGGATTTTACTGTGGAGGGTTGTTTGTCGAGTTTTTATGTTTACAGGCTTTTTATTGGGCAGAGGTTCTTCTTTTTGATTGGTCTAGTGTCGTGTAGGTTTGTGTTGGGTTAAAGAGAGGTAGAAGGAAAGCGGAATATACGGTCCAACACGCGTGCGGAGAATAAAAATAGTTTTACTCGCACATCAATTGTGCAACAAAGCATGTTAGAAAAATGTTCCGATGGCATTATTATATTTAAAACTATTTTTAGTTATATATAATTTTAGTTACAAAACAATTACTGTATTTTACGAACTTATGAAATTCTTTAAAACTACAATTATAATTAGTTTTTATTTATTATAATTGTCTACTGCTAAAAAATCGTCAAATTCCTGTCTAATACATCTAAAGAATACAAATTATTTTTTATGAATTCCGATTAATTATATATAATTTTTATGAAATTAATTTATTGATATCAAATTATAAAAATTAAACATTTGCACCGTTAATCATCTACTTTTATTCTGTAACCTATTTTGCAGCGCAAACGAGGTTATCCTTTTTGTTGAATGTATATTGCACTGTCTGATGCAATGCCTGCGGCTACTAGAAATAGAATCTTCGCTAAAGAAAAAGCATCCCAGTGAATGTTTGCAATTAAAGACTTCTAACATAAAGGATTAATGCAGCACGTTGATGTTCTTTTAAAATTAAAAAAAATATTAATAATTTAAAAATTTTTTCAAAATATTTCTTAGAAAAGATGTGATATTTTCAAAATTATAATTTTTTGTTATTTAATTCAATATATAGTGCAGTAAATTTCATCGTACACATTCGTAATAAAAAGGAAAATAAGATTTATATAATTTTGCAATTATTTTCTACGAAAATTAATAGTCAACAATCAATAAAGTCAATAATTTATAAGAAAGAGCGCTTTCAATAATATTTCAAATCCATTGTAGAGCTTTACAGAACGGTATCATAACACATAACAGTAAAAAAAATTGACTAATTTATCTATATTAGTAATATTACTACTCTACAGTACAGCAACCGAGACAAACTCTACACTCAACACCCTAAAACCGTACCCTCACCCTCAACGCCCCCTATACGATTGCACCATCCGAGAAACATACATCTCGACAATCGTACATCTCGTAGAGATCCGACTAAAACTTATCCGCTAAACCCCCAAGAAAATGAAAAAGCACCCGAAGAGAAAAGCACGAAATAGAGAGAGAACGAAAACGAGAGAGAGCACGCGAAAGAGGAAGAGAGAGAGAGAGACAGAGAGACAGTAAGCGAGAATGTGGGTGAGCCGTAGAGCGCTGAGAGTGGGGGGTTGGCGCGACGGATAGTCTCTCTCTCCCGTTGGCCGGCGGCCGAATAAGGGCGGGACTGGCGCGCCGGGGGAGGCAGGGAGGGGGTCGCTCTAAAAATCTATATAACCAGCACCGGGTTGACCTATATAAACCGGCCAGCAGCAGCAGCAGCGCCGCCGCAGCAGCAAAGATGATCCCCGCGCTGTGCTGCTGATGCTGCTACTGCAGGAGTTTGGGATGTTTTATTTATTTTTTCTTTTCTTTTTTGTGGCTACGAAGCACGGAGATCCTTTTTCCGCAGGTGCGATGTAGGAATTACACCGGGTTTTCCACGCTCTAGATATTTCTACAGAGTTCTCGTTGGGTAGGGCTCCGTGACAGTTTCGACCCCTTAAGGATTGAACGCGGAATTTATTCTTTGCCGATAGTTTTTTTGCAGGTGTGACGCACGTACTGGGATTATATTGGGATTTTTAGTTGTACTGTGTGCTCGTGCAATGGGGATTTTTAGGATTGGTTAATCGTGACCGTTTCTGTTCAAATCAAGAATGTTTTCAACTCGTTTGATATCTGATGGTAGAAGCAATTATTAGTCGGGTATTTTCCCTCATGAGTAAACTTTCTTCATGCACTTTATTACTTCTTTTATACTTCAAACAAATAACTTTTTTACCTCAATAATTGCATGAATCATAAAAGAAAATCGTTTCACCTTTACTATTTGACCTCCTGATAAGAACTACTTGGCTAAGTTAAAGTTTAAAAAAGGGAAAAAAATAAAAGAGAAAGAAAATTAATTTTAGAATCCTGCTTTTAAGGGCTTGAACTAAATTGTGGAAAATAGGTCAAGTGATTTTAATGGATCAAGATAAGTAAATAATTGATTATTGGATTTTCTTAGAATAAAAAGTGAAAAACACCAATAAGCCGCACTCTCTTGATTTAACTTAAATTCGTATTACTATATGTTTATGTAAAACATCTTTTTAAATATAACAAAAAATTGTGTTTTATGTACAATAAAAACGTAAGAAACTTTAAATAAGAAATTTCAAAATATCCACAACAGTAGTTTTCATCAAGTACAAACTTGTCTCACGTGAACTTGCTATCCTCTCTAAAAATTGCTGCCGTAAATACGTTTTCTTTCTCAATGTGATCAATTTCTTTATGCTGTTGTCTGTAAGTGATCGTATACAAACTTTTACGATCCTCTCTATACAGATAATCCCTCGAGACGCTATCGCGCAAATCTTTTCGAATGTATCTTTACTGTTTAAACGTAAAAGAAAATAGGGCGATTTACGTTCATTTAGGTTCCATTTTTGTTACATATTTCGATATTCTGCTTTGAATTTTCCTTAAAGATCTAATAAATATAAATAAAATAAATTTAATGTAGGTACAACTACATACATTTTAAAATAGAATTACAAGTTTGCTTTTATAAAAATAAAAGTATGAGAAACGAAATATATTTAGGTATGTTTTAATGGAAGCTAATTATTATTTCTATAATTAGCATTCAATTACAGAAAACAAAGCAATTATTAAAGGTGCAAAAGAAGCAACTAATTGTCGAATATACAGAAATATGGCTTTGAAAAAAATTGTTTTAAAAGTTAGTCTAAAATTTTCTATAATTTCTTTAAACTGATGTTTTAAAATATAAAAAGTACTAGAGAATGTAAATGATACAAATATTTTGTTTATTACCTCAAAAATAATTGATACATACTGTCTGACCAGAGCCTGTCGATTTCTACTTTTATAAAAATTCTACAGTATCAGTTCAAAATTAGAAGACAATGGGGCAAATTCGTACATATACACAAACTCACATACACCAAGTATCTCATATATATAATACGTTTAAAAAAAAAACTATGAAATTTACAAAAGAACAGCTTCTAAAATTTTCATAAGTAAATATGGTTATAAACGTTTTTGTTACATAGTGTTTATAAAAAAATAGTAATCATTTTTCTGCTTTTCCTATATGTACAAACTCCACTGTTTACTAGATTGAAATTAGTTTAAAATGTTTATAACTTTAACACTAAAAAATATTGCCAAGAATTTCCCATCTTCTGTACATTGTGGTAAAATTCTTGGCAACGGTTTTGCAAATTTAATTTAAATCCAGATTTTACGCGCGCCAAGTGCGAAAAACACCTCAAAAAGCGAGCAAGAAAAAAATAATACTTTAATCCAGAACGCCGCACCGTTTGATAAATAAACGGCACACTATATCGCGCCCAATGAATTTCTAAAATAAAAGAATCAATCACGAAGCGGAAAAATTTCAATTACGATAGTGAGACGGCGAAAAGCTACGGGATGCGAAATAAAAAAAAGTCTATCAATCAAGCGCGAGAATTTGAAAATTCCCAAAGTGACTCGGAGCAATGAATATAAAACAGATACAATCGAAATACGTGGGGAAATTTTCGCAAGTTGATTTTTTTTTGTTTGTCTTAAAAATTGGTTTTTTATGCGTATAGTTTAATGCACCAATAACTTTGTTTTTGCTTTTATAGGAATTCACTTTTGTGCTTAAAATAAAATATAAGATAAACACGCGATTGGTCAAAACGTTCTGATTTTCTTACATAATCTTTTTAATAGTACAAAATTCATTAAACCATTATCTTTTCAATATTAACTGAACAAATACAGGTATTTTCGTAAAAGCTAAACATATTATGCTTGTATTGCAAAAGCTAGATTTCCGGGTTCATTTCTCCTTAACTTATCAGAATAGTAAGTATATATAACTTCACCAAATGATAAAACATTAAATTCCTGTTACGGTTTATCTTGTTTCGCTTTTATAATTTTACGAAAACAACATTAAGTACTTAAAGCAACCTGCGATGTAAGCACCACAAATAAACGACTCAACGAAAAAGTCGACTCATTTGAATTCAAAAGTACTCTAACTTTTTTACTGTCAAATTTCATTCTCTCGACTAAAGGCAAGCTACCGCACAAATAAACTTTAATACAGAAAAATCTGAGTAAACAACAAAGCATCACTACGAGAAATTTAAAAAGTTTAAGTACCCAACTCTCCGAGCAGTAAATAATTAAGGAGCATTTTCCTAACGAGGCCAAAGCAAAAACATCCGTTGCGTCGGATAGACTCGGCCCTCTAGCAAACGGATCGATAGGCGAGAGTCTCGCAAGAAATAAATAAATAAGTAAACAACGCCGAGAGAGCCGGCTCTCTTCACTCGGAACGATTAATCGTGAGCGCGATACAGAGCAAAGCGCTGGGGGAGGAAAGAGAGATAGAGAGAGAGAAACTCGCACGCGCCTTGTCCCCGGGGGGTGGTTTTTCTCGATCCTAGCCCGTATGCAACTCCGAATCCCTGAGGCGCCGTAACGCGCTCTCCGCGGCGTCGGTGCTCGTCTTTTTACTTTCTTCGAGTGAGAGGCGCCATGGTATTCTCGTCTTGGATCTGGACTGGTCGTTCTGGGTCGAGATGAAAGTATGGGATAAGAAAGAATGAGGTAATGAAGAAGGTTTGAAGAGGCTGGTGATATAGTTTTCTGTAGCGAAGTGACGAGCTTTGAAGACCGGTCAGGAGATGTTGATTAAGGTTTTTTGTAAAGGGAATATCGGATTGATAATCGCTCTAGGTGGTGAGGCCAATTTATTAACAAAAATTTCTAATTATAATTATCTAAATAAAGTCGCATATTAAAATAAAATTGAAATAAAATGAAATTGTTAAAAATATTTTGAAAAAAAAATGAAATACGTTAATTTGAATCATTTGAAAAGAAATAATGTAGAACATACCACTGAATATATTTTGATTTTTTACTCGCTATTGTAAAGAAGTAAAGAGTGAAAAAGCAGATAAAAAGTTTGTTTGGAGTTTTTAAATTATTGGTTCGTAAACTTAAAGCCTTAACATGAAAATGCTTTCTATACAAACAAAAGCTGATATTCCTATAGCGAGGACTTAAACTTTTTTTTCATAGATGGTGTCTTCTTTTTACACCGTCAACAAAGAACTGAATTTTTTCCGAAAAATTATAATTAATAGACTAATAAAATTCGTAGATAACGTTGTATTATTAATGACAATTCATTTTCTAATAATCGCGAAAAATTTAGTTACATGAGTATTAAAATAAACTGCATGCAGTTTTACAAAAACCACGTAAAATGTTTTCCAGTCCCCACTATACTCAGTAAACTCGCAGAATAACAATCTCCCGATCCACCCATAAAAACAGTATTCCTCCGACCAAATTCTATCACGTCCCAAATTAAAAGAAAAAGACTTCCCTCCCAAAGAAAAACCTTCCCTCGCACACCCATCCCTAGCACACCGCCCAGAAAGACCATCTCAGGTGCACCATCGCAATTGCAATTCAGGGCTCGCTCATCCACAAGCGATTCGAGTCCCATCCCTCTTCTTGCTCTCGCTCGCCGAGAGCCCGGCGCAAGAATGAGAGACGAGCAGAAGGTATAGCAGCAGCAGCAGCAACACCGCGGCGCAGGAATGCTCGACTAGAGAAGCGCGTCTAGGAATAGATCCGGCCGAACTGGATGAGTAACTCACGCGCTCGTCGTCCCTCTAAATTCAGAGCCGAGCGAGTTTCTTGTTACACGCGCGCTTTCGCCCAGAGTGCGCAGATAAAGAGAGAGGCAGGAGGAGGCCGATAAGAGAAACAAATGAAAGAGACTCGCCGCGGATCTTCCGGCGTGGTTTTGCGAGCGTTCGAGTATGGCTGGCCGATTGCGGTTGGGAGGCTCGAGCCTTTGGAGAGTTGGATGGTTGATGGTGGAGGTGATGTGTGCAGGAGTTATTTAGGTTAGTCAATGAATGATGATTTTTTTTTAAACGGGTAAATATTTTGAGGATGAGCTAGACTGACTTTAATTTGATGCTGGAATAATTTAGTGTAACTGGTTTTATTATGCGGATTCGCTTTAATATATTCGATTGATGCTGATTGATAGTTCTTTTTATTATATTATAAAATAGAGAATTGATTTAATTGCATTAGATATTAAACGCTAAAATTGACTTATAAAAAGCCCTACATAGAAATAAAAAAAAGAGTAAAGTTTTTTCAATAAAAACTCTTAAACTATACCAACGCCGATTGAATAATTTCTAATCTCTTAAAAATCCGGACCTCTTCAAGAAAAAAAAACATCTAAGCTGTCCATCTTAAAGATACCGGTTGAAAATTCAAGTTTGCCTAGAAGTACTACGTACATTCATTCGCCAGCGTCGTCTAGTCATACGCAAGTAGTTCAGAAGATAAAATCAACGAAAAGAAGGTCTAGTAAAGCTATGTTCGAGGTTGATTCAAATACACGACAGGCAAGCCATGAAAGCCGTCTAATAGACGTTTTGAATTTCGAGATAACTTAGTTCCTTCACCTTTGCGCACGTTAGATGCGAGGCTTGCCGATATTACGCAGTTATTAAGTGGCGAGCGTCTGACAATAGACTGGCGGAACTTTGGTTTACTTTTGCGAATTGTGCTCAACAAAGGCATTTGATTCTCAGGGTTTTGCAACTCACAGTTCCAAATTGTTTTTATGATACAAATTTTAAAAATATGTGGCCTATGTTAGCGCGATAGCTATTGTTAATAAGAAATACATTAAATTCAAAGATATAAATAAAAAAATTAACATACGTCCAAAAATTGAAAATCGATGATTTGTTTTATTTTTAATGTTAATTTTTAATATCAATTTTAAACACATTCCATATACCTTAGCCAGATTGTTACCAGGATTTAAAATAAAGTATATTTTTAGATCTGTTTTACTTATTGTGAAATAGGTCATATTTGTAGCTCCAGGGCCGAGTAGCAAAAACTCCGGTACACGTTTCCCACACAACCAAAAATTATTGCTATAAAGTATAACCAGTGCAACTCCGTGATCCAAAAGTTCTGTACTCTTCTTGTTAGCAATACTATAGATTCTGCGCTAATTGTATAGCTCGAGATACAATATATTTTGGAATTGGAACGATTCAAAGAAATGGATTCAAATATGTTCATCGTTATTTAAACGTGTTATTATGATGCTTATCTGACTTGATATCAAATCTGTACAATTGAGCAGTATATGATTATCACAAAAAAGAACAGAGTTGCCACAATTATGAAAATGTGGGTGTAAATGATAAAAGATAGTGCAGTCTAAAATATTAGCTGTATAATAATTCATTGTATTATCGTACAGAGCAAGAGATAACATACTTATCT
>JAPYZA010003205.1:0-15628 GCA_030522685.1 Eupelmus azureus | reverse complement strand
CTCTCGCCGGCTAAAAGAAAAAAGCATCTCTCCGATCGCTCGGCGCCCCCTCATTAACCATCCGCGAGCGCGCCTGGCTTTATAACGACTGGGGGGTAGAGCTGCGAGAGCGGAATTAAAAAAAAAAAAAAATCTGGAGGGGAAGAGAAAAAAGGAGCGAGTCGTCGCGTATGCAGGCGGTGACGACTGCGTTTCTTTGGTATGCGCGAAAAGGTCGGACGGGAAGAGTTGGGACGACGAGAGGGAAAGAGAAAGAGTAATGCGTATGTATGAGAGCTCGAATGCAAGCGGCGAATAGAATCTAAATGACGGGCGTGCGCGCATGTGGATTCGAGAGAGCCGCGAGCAGGGTGTAAATGTGGGATTTTAGCGCCTGCATGCGTGTACGGAGGGAGCCGGAGAAAATTTTAATTGACGAAGGCGCGTGTGTAGCTATTGCTATTTTCGGCCCTGGATTGGGAGAGTCGAGGAGTAAATTGAGTTTAGGTGCTGTTAGAGAAAGGTTTTTGTCGGTGGTGATGTTGACTCGAATGTTGGCTTGTTTGGGCCGTTTATTAAAACTAAAATTTTGTGATTATGGTTTAAAAATTCATGTCACGTTTATTAATTATGCAATGATTATTCAATGTATTTAATGCGGTATGTTAATAGAGGAATGTCAAATCAAATAAGAACGTAAGAAATGAGTATCATTTAATTATAACAAGTCTGGACTCGCCCTATTAAAATTTCATACGCTGTAATGAATAATTATTTCATTGTGAGGATTTGTAACAGAAGTTATAAGTACTTTTGCGTACATCTGTCCTACTAAAAATAGGCGATTATTTCGTCAAAACTAAAAGCCCAACTGCCAAACTCCGATCGCAAAAAAAAAACGAAACCACCCACCTGACAAACTGGCACATGGCATCAGCCCGACCTTTTCTCCATTGTCCCTCCACATATACAAACCATACGCCAAAGCGAAACACTCGCAGGTGGCGCGAGAAGCCATGAAAACGCTCGCTCGAATGCCAGCCGCGTGTGCATTGTGCCTCTAGACACCGGAAAAAGAAAAGAGCGCTGCGCACCTGCGCGCGGCGTCGCTCATTTTTTCTCTTACCCACGTGCTCAATTAGCATCGAATGCCGGACGCGCTAGCGAGCGGGGAAATCTCGTCGCCTTTTTTCTTCTCCACGTCGATGGTCTTCTTTATGCGATGACGGTTGCGAGCCGCGTGGAAAGCGTAATTAAACTGTCGCTCGCCAGGATGCGTGTATATGAGGTGTGGAAGCTTGTAGAGTTTTGAGTAGGCTAGTTTTTTTTTTTAATGGGTATTGTAATAGTTTGTGTACGTAACGTTTGAAAGTAAGAGATATGCTAATGACGCGAGAACGCGAGACATGGGAACGGTTAAGTTTATTGGTCTAAGTAATAACTCTACTTTGTCGACATTCCTGCCTAGTTTGTTTCGAGTTGGCTTATTTGGCGCTTTCGTTATGAAAATATTGCACAAGCCCAGCTCTGGAAATATTACGTAAGCCCATTGAATGTCAAAATTTAATTGGAGATTATAAGCTGCTGTTTCCTCTGCAATTGCATTGTAAAAAATCTGATTCTGAAATAGTTTCTCCCGAATTCTTAAAATCGAAAAAGTGATTACATAACCTGTCGAAAAGTTCATATATAAGTATCGAATTTTCTTTATTTCAAATCTCTTGTACTCGTACGCCTTTCATATACTGCGAGACTTAATTTTCTAAAAATTAAAAAACTTGTTAAAAACAGATAAACAATAACGACTAGTCGCGAGCCTAAAGTATTCTTTTATGGACACACACCATCCCGTTAAAACACAACAACAATCAGAGCAACAGAAAAAGCCTGAACTCCTTATTCATGTAGCATAATTACCAAACGCAATTTACACCTAATTACAAAGCCACGTATCCCGCGGAGCAATGACTTCCACACGCTTCGCCGCATTCAGCGAAAGGCCTAACCTCCCGAGAACATAACAGAGCCTCCGTCCCAACATTTTCCATACACCCATAGCCACGTCTCTTGATTTTTTCCTCCCTTTAATTGCACTGGAAGAAGGGCACAAAGCAGCAGTTCCACGATGCCGCTGCGGAAAAGGCAAACTGGCTCGCGCAAGTCCCGTAAGGATTCGAATCGACACCTCCGCGGAGCGCCGCACGAATAATAGTACAGTTACGATAATATAAACATCGGGCTTATTGCGCTCGGCCGACCGAGAGAATGAGAGGAAGGGAGGGAGAGAGGGGAAAAAGAGATGAAATCGCCGATATTTCCCGCGATGGAACTGTTATTCGACGACGTCGATTCTTCTGGCTTTCTTTTTTTCTCCGACTAAAAACTTTTATGAAATGCTCGTCGATGCGCGAATAAACAAGGAGCTGTCTCTTTGCACTTTTTTTAAATATGCTTCCTCTTCGGAAAATACGCGAGTCGTGACGCAAATATTTGGAGCAGAATATACCGAGAGATAAAGTGTATGTACACATCGAGCTGCGTTTTCTTTAGAGCGACATAACTTCATTTCCTTCCGATAAACATGTCCGACTTTGTTGAGATAAACAAAACGCTCGATTGGAACATTCTTCACTGAATTGGAGAAAAACAGGACAATCGACAATGCACCATACAAAAGCAGGCTTGTTAGGAATAACAGTAAGCAATGCTTCCATCGAGCTTTTCAGTCATCGGCGCTTTCACTCTCCATCTCAAACGACAACATAGCATTATCACAAAAAATTCACATCCCACCTATAAATCCATACATCACACAGATTAAGAAAAACCATAATCCAACCTAACTCCTTATATCTCTTCAACTTTCAGACATCCCGCGATGAGCGACAGCAGAACAACGCAGCCACGGGCAGTCCGAACTCGCAGGCGAGCGGCACACCGACCCCGGTGCCATCCCCCGTCGGCGAGGCACCCATGGGTCGAGCCCTCATGGAATCGGCCCTGCAGCAGGCCACGGCTACAGCTCAGGCGCCGCCGATGGTGGTGACACCGCCTGGCTACTGGCTAGATGGCACCGAACACAGGCACACGCTGGACTCGGCGGGCAGGGCGCTGCTGCCGGCCCAGCCAGCCTGGCAGCCCAGGATCGACCAGGATGATACCGCCAAGTGTTACAGGAGATTCTTCGTGGGCAGGGTGAGTGTTTTTTGAAATTTACTATTTTTGATGGAAGAATCTGGGAAACGAATTTGTACGTTCCTTTCTTATATACATTCATTTATTTATAATTGTTGAGTTGCTACATTAAAATGATTAAATGAGACTACTCTGCAACGCCGGAGCTTGGCAAGTCGCTCTGAAGTTGATAGTATAGTATTGCGGCTAAATTTATACAGAATAGAAAGTCTCAGCCGTTTTCGACATTATTTTGACACAGTTAAGAGGCGTCACTTACTGTCTAATTGTTTTAACAGTGTAAGAGATCATTGAGCAACCTATGGGCGTGTATCCAAAGCAAATGAAACGTAATTTTGAAACTAAGATCCACTTAAGATAGTTCATTGATACCAACTGATATATATGCTTTAACTACTATTCATTTAGGTACCGTTCAGTATTTTATCTCGCTTAAAAATTACGAGGACAATATTACATATTTCATAGTTGAATTCAAAATATCTAAAAGAATAATATTTTATCTATACTTCATATTATTTTTCATAATTTCTTACATAAAATATAAAGTAAATAAATCTCTGAGTAAACAGAATAAAATCTTTTTATAGAAAGAATGACAAGTCAATTATAGATCTAAAAATATAAATAGAACACAACAGCGTTTAATTAATAATTCAGAATCCGTGATCCCACAAATAAAGCACTCGTACACATCACCCATTTACATCCACAAAATACCCGCAATTCACCGCCGATACTCAAACGTCCCAGCGGCTTTCGTCACACACGCAGCGATTTTCTCCAATTTATTTAATTCCGCCCACCGCGTTTACTCAGAATCGTGCGTCACCGGCGAACGTCCGATCGTGCACTCACATACGGCTCTCGATTGCCTCTCAGTGCAGCCTATTTTTTTTCGCCCATAGAATCCTCGAGTTTCTCTCCTATACGCTCCGATCTCTCGTCGTGTGTCGACAGGTATAATTACTCGGCTGCTCCTTTTGTCTCCGCTAGCTGCGCGCTCTCACGTTGTGACAGATCACTTGGCAGGAATTTTTCCCGGACTCGCGATTGCGCAAGCGATAGGTTTATTAGCTCGACGCGTGTGTGCATAATGCGAAATTTATTAGGTACAGTTTTTTCTCTTTATCGGCGCGGATATTTTGCTAAGTGGAGCACGCGCTTTTTTCCTCTTATTGGCCGTTGGTGATTAACGTTTTTATGTAATAAGTGGCAGTTGAGCTTCTATTATTAAGCTAGACTGACAATTGCTAACGCGTAATCCGTGAGTTTTTAAATAGCACGACCGATATTATTGAATTAAGTCTTATTTTGAAATGTACGCCTCCCATACTTAAATAATTTCCTCAACTAAAGTAAAACAAACACGCAATCATAACAGCCGACACCTTTACAAAACGATCTCGCTAATCGCTCGAGCAAACCTTCCCGTCCACCACCCAGCCCCTACACCAACCACAACAAACTCAACAAACCAGCCACTCTCAGCACACGCGAAAACGTAAAAAACCACTACCATCCGCGGCAACAATAAAAACACTGTCCGTCAATCGCTCCGATTCTAATTAGCGCCCGCTCCTCGCGCTAATCCAGAAAAAAAGGGAAAATATATCCTCTATCTGTCTCCTTCCCCGGCCAATTATGTACCAAGCTAGACTCACGATACTCATCTCTCCGGCGAGGCCTAAACAGGCTGCTGCTGCTGCTGCATTTCCCGCGCACGCACGCCTCTAACGACTTCCGCGTCCTACGGAGGGAATCCAGACGAGCGCGTGTCTGTGTACACTTATTCCTTCCCCCCGCGTCGTCGCGACGCTTTTTCAAAAGCCTCGAGGATGAAAGATATACGCGTCGTTTTTCAAGTGCGCGCGCGCGCGCCGAAGAAAATGGCCGGATAAGGCCGAGGGAAATGTATATAGCACGAGTGGAAATGCTCAGAGAGAGGATGGATATGTGCGTAATGGATTTTTAATTGGGTGGCGAGACGTGAGGGTGGGGGGGATTAATGGGATTATTCGCTTTCGGTGCAAGAGGCACTTTAAATGTGGGCGTTGAAACGCGCGCTTTTGGCGCGATGAACTGCAGTGTAATTGGGATCCTCGCCGGGCGTGAAAAATATGTAAACTAGACGTTTTTCGGAAAAAAGCGTTTCAATGAGTTTTGATGGAGTATAAAGTGCCGGGGGAGACGCAGAATTTACGACTGCCGGAGGTGAAGAGACGCTTAATGAATGCGCATAATTATTTTAGTGTAATAAATAACAATGATGAATTTATTACTTTGCTCGGGCATGATTCAAGTTCGTTCGCTAATTAAATGATTCCATATTGGAATAAATCTAATTCATATTTATTTTCATATTTGTTTTATCATCGTCCGCAACAAAGACCGTAAAAAACTTGTTTACACTTTTAATAACGAACCGACAAAAAATTATAAGACTCTTATGCGTTCTAATTTGCAGCATTGCTCAAAGAGTAATGATTAAAAGCATTCCAACTTGTCGTTTTTCGCCAAACTCAAACGCACAAGTAGATATACAAATTCAGCGAGAGTCTCTTCATCATCACCTCGACATTAAACTGAAAGCGACTAAACATCGCTCGTCCCTCGAAAAAAGCTCCGAAAATTAAGGAAAAACGACCGAACCTGCGCTTTGCAATTTCCCGAGGTCGCAGAGGCTAAAAAGTCGCGCGGGCGCTCGAAAATAAGAGGCTGAAATATATAAGTAAACGGCGCGAGTGCGCGCAGGTACACCTACCTGCCTCGGTGGGAGGAAAATTAAAATGAGATGCAAGAGCCAACCACCAGCGCAGCAGCGAGCCAGCGAAAGAGAGAGGGAGGAGGCAGATAAAGGGAGTAAGAAGCAGGAAAAGAGTACTTTGGGCGTGGGAGTGGGAACGTTCTCACACTACGAATTCACAATGTTCGTATAAGAAGCACTTCTAACTCTCTCCCCCCTCTCTATCTACCTCACTCCCTCTATCGCTTGCTCTCGAGTTTGTATACCTATATACGCGTTCTTTTCTGTCTCTCTGCTGCGCCTCGCCCTTCTGCAGCTCGCCGCGCGTATCGCCAACTTTTCTAATTTTCATGCGCCTCGTTGTGTATGCTTTAAACGTCGTGCACGCCTTTAGTTTACTTTTTCCCTTTTTTTCGGAAAATTGTCCGGTTTTAATGATTGTAAATTTCGAACTATTCAGAGTGCAGATTATTTCGTTCCATCCTTGATCTTCCATTAACATTTAATTCCGCAAGTACGAATTAGGAACGCTCCGTGCATTAACATTTAATTAAACTCTCCGCGTCTGCATTTCACCGGCTGCACCAGATTTCGCAATTCGAATTTTTCTCCCGGAACTTTACATCATTCATTTCGCGCTAAATTATACACGAACCTCCTCGCAGCCAGCTTCATCTTCCTCCCGCTAACCCGAAATCATATCTTCTGTTTGTTAAACAAAAGCGAGAAAAAAGAACTCGTCGCAAAACTTTCTCCTCCCGACGAAAAATTTCCCCCGCGTATTCAAAAGGCGCGCTCGGGGCTGTAGGGCTGCGAATTTTTCAATTCCTCGTTTTCCCCGCGTGTGTTTGCTCGAGCTTTCGCCGGCTCTACGTGCCTCTCCGCGCGCATTATTTATTCACCCTGGGAGACTGCCGCTGCAGCTGAATGGCGGCTCTGCAAGACAAAGACACGCGCGCGGCAAATTTAATATAGAGAGAGACGGGGATGTGTGCGTTGTAATGTAAAGTTCGAGGTGCGCGTTTGTTTAACGCAAGCGCGATGTTTTCGGTCGAGATGAGAAAGGGGGGCAGGGGGAGGGGGCATGACTTCGGAGTCGCGATGTAATATTAAGGCGGAGTAAAACGTCGGTTATTACGCGGCGCTCTCTAAATTCATGCGAATGTATCTTAGTGTTAATGCTCCGCGAGAGAGCGGTAAATTATTCAGCGCGGAAGAGTGACTCTTGGAAATGTGCGGCGAGTTGCTGGTTGGGCAAAGAGAGCTCTTTGGTTTAATGTAGTAATTTACTGGAATTGCAATAAACTTTCCGTTGTTTTGTAGTTAAAACAATTATAGTAAAGAAGACTAACGTAATACCTAAACAAATTACACGTGAAAAACTGAAGCTCATCAGCTTTTTAATCGTTAGATCACACAGACATGCCTAGTTCGCAAATACAATACAATATCGCGTACGTATCGACTCTCCCGCCTGTACACACACGTCTCGGACTTTATCAGGCAGAAAATAAGCGGCCGTACACCTACTTTCGAAAGATTACAATTTAGATAAAAACTCGTTAGATTTTACGAGAGAGCGCGCCGGAACTTACCATACAAAGTACGCCCGAGCGGTAAAAAGGTGACTTTGCTCGTAGCTATGTAGATGTGAGCGAGCGAGCGAAGGAACGGTTGAAGCCTTATCTCTCTTTCTCTCTTCCCTTCCGCCGTTTGCTCTGTTATACATGCAGAGGTGCGAGGAGAAGCATTTTTTTCGTCGGTGTGCCTATTACTTCATTGATGAAGGGGGGGGGGGGATAGATCGCACCTGTGATATACGAGGGAAGATTGATTTGTTGGAATTAATTGGTTGAGTAAGGGCGTGTGAAAGGTAATTTTTCAAAGAAATGCAGTATATTTCGTTGATGTTGTAATTTCTGAAATTGCTTTAATTTATGTTTGCTTAGGTACGGGGCAGTAAAATTCTAGGTAAATTATGTGGGGCTTTAAAAATACATGAAATTTTTAAAATGAGTCCAGGTTAACTACGTGCTTTCCAGTAAATATATTGATTGCAGTTAGAACGCGCGTTTGAATGCGAAATTTTTGCGATAAAAAAGTGGAGCTGCTCGTAAAAGAAAATTACGTTAATATAAATATAAAGTATAAAATAAAGTTTGAAAAATGGATATAAATCAGAATTTAAACGATACAGCAGCTTAAATTGAAAAAGCCTGATTAACTAGTAATATTTTACGTTACAAAGTATACGTTAAGTTTTGATTAAAAAAATTCCCTAAAGTATAACAATGATGTCCACATCGAACTCACTAGCCTAAAATAAAATTGCAATCCAGCAACCGACCACCAAAGCTTCATCAACATTACAAAATCCAAACCCCCCAACCAAACTCGTCAACTCCTCCCACGAAAAGAGCAGCACGAAATATTCCCTCACAGCGAGGAGGCAGCAAAGAGCAGCGCATCGCTCGCGATCGATATTCTCGTGCGCTCTGCATCGATCGCAACGAGAAAGAGAGAGCAAAGAACGTGCATCGCATGACTCACAGAGCGCGGGCATCGGTCGCAAAGCTCGCTCATCCTTTCAGCTGCGCGCAGCCAGCTCTCGTGTGTAGCTATATAAATGCACGCCTGGCCGTTCTTTTAATGGCGCTTGCATAATACAGGAGCAGGAGGATCAGGCGGGCAGCGGTTAATTATCGTTGATTAAAGCACCGCTACGCCAGGGACTTTTCCGATTCGTTTTTACTTACGGCTTTTCGAAATTGCCTCGTTATTTCCGAAGCGCCTTTTTTTACCGCCGATTTTGCAAGTCGGGACAATATTTTACCTCGTTATGGAACTGTTACTTTTATCTCCGCGGCTGTTTTAGCTTCGCAGCGGGCTCTCTAATCTAGCGAGTTGGGAGAATGAATTTTCTGCGTGCTTTGGCTCTCGCGGCTCGTAAAATTCAACAATAACGACGTAAACATAAGTCTTCTATGTGCGTCAAGCGCGAGTAAACACGCAGCAAAGGGGAAATTGCCAGCGCCAACAATGCAATCGCCAAGTTTGCGAGAAAGAGACGGAAATGTCGGGAACGAGTGGGGCAAACTAAACTTATTAATCACGTCGAATACCGCAGATGCAAACTCGAAAAGTGTGTATCGCGTTTAAGAATGCTGGTTCCGAGCGTCTAATTAAGGCAGCATGCTAATCGAGTCGCGCCAGTTGAAAGTTCAAAATGCAGGACGAAAAGAGAGCACGGAGGAGGCCGGATAATTGAAAATAAATAATTGCGAGCATTTCTTGGGGAATAGTTTCAAGAGCGCCGGGCTCTTGAGCGGATTATATTTGGACTTTGAAGTTTTAGCTATAATTAAAAATGAAAATCACTTTAGAATACGAGAATCTCTTTAGACTCTTTATCAAGTTCGTATCAAAACTGTCTCAAAGAATGGTATAGAAAACAAAACAATTCCAAGGCGTCTTAAAAGCTACACCCAAAGAAAAACTCTCAGAATTAATTTATTCATTAAAAGCCATCAGTACCTATAGCACTCCATTTGAATCTCAAAACAAAAAAAATAAAATCAAGTAGCACTATATAATATGACACAGGCGTACCACCGTAACGCAGATCATATATTTCCAAGATTCCCATAAAGTGAGACGCTAAAAGGGCCAGGGCCGCCTGCGCCGGTATCATAATGGCACTTGTTTCCAGCGTAGCGAGAAATCGCGCATCACCTCTTAAGGCACGAGTAGAACTAGAGAGGAGAGGCATAAATCTAAGAGTCAAAGGGAAGGAAGACGGGAAAGATTCGCTCTTGAGAGCGCGAGTTTACTGGCAAGCCTTTAAACTCTTAATTACTTTTGAGTCTTGACAGCCTGGCTCTTTGTTTTATTGATTCCGCGGAGTAACGAGTCGGGAACGGCTCGAGTGATGGGATTTATTTCAATTTTACAAAGTGACGGTTTAGTGCTTTTTCTTTAATTATTTACGTTTTGCAATCTCTAAAAATACTCGGTGAGGCTCTAAATAATCGAATTTTCTTAATCCAAGCCTCTCGTCTTAATCCCCGAAAATTACTATCAAAAACCCTGCGTCCACTTAAAAATAATCACGACATCGCCTCAGGCAAGTGCACGTCTGCATCATCATTCAAAAAGTCTCCTGACAAAGGGAGAAAAAAATAACGAAAAGCGGAAATAGAAAACGAGACGCGCAGCGGGGAGGACGCGTGCATTTTTAATAGAGTCAGTGCATCGCACCCGGTGCATTATGTCTCGCCCGTCGACGTCTACCTGCGCGATGCATTATACAGAAAACGCGTCGACGCCGGGAAAAACAATGAGCCGTTTTTATCGGACTGCGCTCCTGTCTTTTCCATTATGCGCACTTTTTTTCTTTAGTTTTCGCAGCGAGGATGCCTTTTTCGATTGTGCGTTTGTCGAATTGAAAAACGAGGAAGTATACGCATCGTATTACTTTTAAAAATTCGCAAAATTTATTGTTTAGCAGTGAACATATTTTCTACACGAATAAATTAATGAAAATCACATTAGTTAAAACAACGACAAAT
The DNA here is from genome assembly GCA_030522685.1 of Eupelmus azureus. Taxonomy (NCBI): domain Eukaryota; kingdom Metazoa; phylum Arthropoda; class Insecta; order Hymenoptera; family Eupelmidae; genus Eupelmus; species Eupelmus azureus. Next base: position 5,140 of record JAPYZA010003205.1, on the reverse strand, counting down.
ATACAAAGCACGACTTGGACAGATTCGCGACGCTTGATTTCTCAGAAACATCAAGTCCCTCTCCTAAAACCAGCTCTCCTCCATCGGTCACGCAACCGATCCATAAGCAATTTCGCCAAGCTCTTATCTAAGCCTTTCTCTCCCTCCCACGAAAGCATCTTCGATGTCAGTCCAAGACAGCCGCTGGCGCGACTCAATCCCGAGGAATCGCGTGACAAATACAAGTCGAGTGGCTGCAGTATCGAGCGCAAGACGCTAATGCAGCCGCCCGCCCGCGCGATTCTGGTAATAACTGCGTTTTTGTTGTGCAATCGATCGGTTCGTCCGTCGTACGTTAGCATTGCGTAAAGCGCGCGTTTTCTCGCGAATCACACGCCTGCATAAATCGGCTGCGTCATATGTTCGCCGCGCGAATTTCCACGCTGTGAATCGGTTAATTGAGTTTTTAAGAGAAGGGCCGATTTGATTGCTTATTTGTTTTGCCGGGTGAGGGCGTTATGTGACTTTTGTTTGTAGTTACGTTTGGTGGGCTACTTGGAATCGTTTATGCATAATTGACTTGATAATTAGCAGGAAATTTTGTAGAGTTGGTTGAGAGAAATATCCTTATAATGAAATAGGTTTGCATTATAAGAAAGGAACTGTATGAAATGCTAGTAAATTATATTATTATAAGAAAACAGTCTACTGTATTTAAAACAATTTTTTTATTACAGGAACACCTGAACCTCGTCGGACGAGACGCAGATAATGGTCCGGTGCTGGTTTCGATAAAAGCAGAGACAGTAGCAGGCCAGGAGCACTGGAGGGTATTACTGCGATTACGAATTGGCTCGACGCATGAGCTCGTGCCTGCTGCCACACTTGGACCCAATCCCTCACCTGCAAAAATGGTCAAGGTAAATACTTTTTTGTTTCATTGCAGAAATTATTGTGTATGGAGTTTTATAATGCTTTTTGATTTGGTAATTGCAAACTTTACAGTGTTAAAATTTTGTACTCGAATAGATTTGAAAAAAAACTTTTTCAAGTTCAAACGTTTCGTATCAACACTCGAGGCTATCAAATTTCCGTTTTTGATAAAACTATCGCCCTGTCGTATAACGCAAAATGAAAACGTATCAATCGACACGTCGCCAACTCCCACGAGACTCACAAGAGCGACGGAAATCGCAAACGAGAGCCGGCTACGTTTCGGCCGAAACGAAACACTCGACCTTCAGTGGGCGAAAAGCAGCGGCCGACCTTCTTAATAAAGTAAAAACCTCTTTAATTCCAGCACGCCAGGAGAAAACTTCCATCCAAAGCGCAAACAAACCTCTCCGCGAGAAACATCTCGTCTCTATAGAGCGAGACGAAAAAACAAAAATACGAGGCAACCCCAGCGCGAAGCTTTCTCCGGACTCTCCTAATTAAATCAGCCTCCTGGAAGGCAAAAACGCAGTAAAGTACGCATCCACTCATCAATCCGGGGGCGCGCACCTCCGCGGGCGGGATTAAAGTGGCGCTCTCCCTCTCTCACCGCGGCTCCCTCGACGGAAGAGTCGATAAGAATCGCCCGAGGAGCGAAGGACGAAGCGGCACGCTGCGACGACTGATTGCCGGGAATTCGCGTTTGTAATCTTCATGTCGGATAATTACGTGATTTTTTTCTTTTTTTAGTGAGTAGGCGGTGATGGGGTGGGTGATGATCAGATTGACGGGTTCGGGGTATTGGGGATTGCGGGAATTTTTGGTCGAAGGTATACGTGTAATAGCGCCGGCTGCTTGCTTCTATTTTTCAGCGTTTTTAGCTTGTTTACCGCGTATTAAAAGCGCCGTGGATCGATCCGTTACGTTCGAATAGCATTTATTATTCAGGCAAAATTGAGATATTTATAAACATTAGATAAGAGAGTAAACAAGGTCGCAGAAAACAAAGTTTCGGAAAGCTTATTTCGCGCCCTATTCAATTAATCATTTTTCCAGGCGATCTGGAGCAATTAGCAAATCTCGGCCTCAGATAACGTCTCTAGCGCCTGGCTGCGCGCGTGCACGAGCGCTCATTTAAAATTTTATAACATCATGCTCTAAAAATAATTTTAATGTATTTCACACTCATAATGGCAACGCGCGCTCTTTACCTGCGAGCTCCACGCTCACTGGCAATCGTATAATTGATTCTTCTCTTTCTCCGCGCCTGCAAATTATATTCCTTTCCCTTTGATTAGGGAAAGAAGCTGACGCGCTTCTTGATTGTATCGCTCAGCCGTTTGTTCTTCTTTCCTTTGTAAAACGACTTAGACGAATGAAGATTTTTAATAAACGTTGGGTTAATCTTTTAATTAAAGTTTTTTATCAAAATGAATTTTTAATTTGGAGACGTTAAATTTTAAGGTTTTATCTGCAGAAGAGATAAAAAGAAGTTCGTCCTGAAAACAAGCATGAAACGAATAATCGTTTTATCCTTCTGTCCACTTCGATTTTTCATTCCAGCCTCTTTCTCTCTGTTTGTCCGGCCGCAAGTAATCTCTTTGGCTGGATCTGTTTTCAAGTAGATTCTTTCTCTTTCTTCTCTCGTCGGCACTTCATCCAATTAACTTTGACGGGCGCATTTCGCTCAATGTAAAAATCTCAAACAGCCGATTCATCGCGACGTCGCGCAGCTTTCAATATCTTCTTTAATTGATTGCGCGGCTGTTCAATTTATACGAGCGTCACAAAATCTGAATAAACTGAGTGATTGCTTGTTTCATTAATTTCATACAATGTTACCATTTTAAAATAAAAAAAGACTACTTCATCTAATATCCCGAAATAATAAACTTGAAATACTCGATCGAAATTTAAGTTCTTGTCACAACCGTTCACCATCACCTCATTAAACTTGCATTAACTCTAAAATAAATGCTTCATCTAAACGAAAAAGCGCTCGGTAGTGTCGCCTAACGTTTTCCCTTTCGACGCTCCGGTATCGTGTTTTGAAAGATAAAATGCAGACGCTGATCAAGATATAAATATTTAATAAGCCGACTATGCACGAGCGCCCGATGTGTCCAAGATAAACAAGCTCTAAGCAAAACCCGATACGCCAGTTTATTTTGCAAGTCGCCATCATCGCTGCACCTGATGCGCGCGAAAAGGCCAACTTTCCTGTAAGTGTCAGCTAAAGATAAAGTCGCGCGGAGCGTTAAGTAACTCTGACGGACACGTGCGCGACTTCTTTTTTTTTTCTTCGCGTTCTGGAAATAGGTCGGGCTCGGTGTGGAAGAGACTGTGTTATCGAATTTAAACATCAGGTCTTGTTTTTTGGTTATTTCGAGGATGAAAATAAAATTTGATCTCGCAGATGGGAAAAGGGCTGATTACGAAGGATATTTGATACGACGGAGGACCGTGTAGTTGATGTTTTGCAGTGCCTGTTTGCCAAAGTTTCAAATTTTAGATCAATACAATCCGAACTACTGGGTCACCGTAGACATAAAAATGTTACTCTTCTCCTGAAATAGACAGTGTTAAAAAAAGTCCGTAATCTCTTTTAAAGTATTTTAAAAGCCCGCGTCCTTTTCAGCTTCCTCTTCTACAATGTACCCAGATCCAATCACTCAACAACCTTTTCTACTCTAAACACCCCGCTTACAAAACCATCCAAAAGAAAACCTAATTAGCCGCTCCGTTGTACTCTCACTCCAAACTCACATCATCCAATTGAATAGTCCCGTCAAAAATTACAAAACCAGCCCCGCAACCCTCTCCCTTTCTCCCCAAACGGGACCGCTGGACCCAAAAGCCACGTTCGCGCTCACCTTTTTTATCTCCTTACAACCGCGGCGCGCTAAAAACTTCAGCAGCTGGTACGCCGCTCGTGAATTATTCATCGGCCTGGCACACTATACTATATACTCGCATACCGAGCTAAATGAAGGGAAGGATTTCGTTAGTGCGCGAGCGCGGCGCTGATTCGTTTCCAGCGCGCGAGCTCCTTTTTTCTTTCGCGAAAAATCGTTAGGCCAAGCTAGGGTATGTGTGCTCTGGGGCTCGCGTGTCCCGGGAACACTTAGCGGGCTCGAGTTTTTGAGCAAATTGGTGCGATTATAGCGAGTTTGCTTTTCTTTTTTTTGAAGGCGAGGGAATTCTGCTTGGATATTCCATGAAAATTGTAATTGTATAGTGTTTTTCTACGGGAGGGAATTAAGCGTATATATTTGCAATAATACGTAGAGATAAATTTATCTTATTTTGTTTATATTATTCTGTTTGTTAAAAGAGGTTCTAGAAAAATTAAATATTATATTTACAATTAAGTAAACTAGAAGCTTTTGAATATTGATTTGCGCGTCTCCTTCGCCTGATAAAAAGTAAAGGATTATTTTTGCATAAAATTAGCATTTAAAAAAATCACATTAATACATGGCTAAATGTATCTGAAATAGCTCGCTCTAAAAGTACTTAAAAGCAAATTTAGTTTTTACATCATCCAATTCCCGTTAACTTTGTGAATCATCCCAGCAATGATGTATTCAAATTAACGGCTCGCGAATTGGCGCGAAATGAATCTGGAAGCGGGCATCCTGCTTCTATTATAATTTTCCTCTATTTAAAACCGTGCTTATTAACTATTAATTCATCCTGTCTCATTATAAAAAACATCTATGACCCAACTTCGAAAAGCATTACAAAACTGTACGAAAACCTCAAACATCCATCAAACCTATAAAACTAAAAAAATATCCATTCTAAATTGCAGGCGATAAACGAGACTCTGAGCGTGAGCCCGCTGATGCCGGTCGTCTGCTCAGGCGCTGGGACTCTGATAGCCCGCTACGACGAGCACGCGCTAGTCTCGCGCTTCAAGTTCGGCGTGCTGCACCAGCGCGCCCGCCAGGTCACCGAGGAGCAGCTCTTCGGCAACCGACAGATCACACCGGCCTTCCAGGAGTTCCTCGACCTCCTCGGCCAGAGGATCGACCTCAAGGATCACAAAGGGTAAGGGGAAAGAGATGAGCGATTGCTGCTTAGCATGACAATGAGCAACGAGTGGATTGGGCTCGTTATTGACTTTGTAGATTGCAATGATAATGTTCGAGTGGAGTTTTTTTTTATTGATCATATGTCATGCTTGTTATCAATTATTAGTAGAGTGTCATGCACAACTGCGATT
>JAPYZA010003204.1:0-26610 GCA_030522685.1 Eupelmus azureus | reverse complement strand
AAATCAAAAATTTATTTCATTAAACTGAATTAAAATTATCAAATTAATATTTTACAACAATTCTTTTACCTCAAACAAATATTTATTCACATACTTAATTTATAACTTTAAACTGTAGTTAAAATTACAATACAACATTCTTAGTACCTCATTAGCATAAAAATCGACTAATTACAGTATAACATTAACTACAGTTGTTTATTTTTGCTTTAACATACTACCATTTAAATTGCAAACGCCACGACATCGAAAACAATTACCTATTAATCCTTGAACTCTTGAAAATTTTTCCCAAGGCCTAAAATCAAAGCAAAACGTCTATATTATTCCCGCTCGTCTCACTAAAAACGTATACCCATGCGTATATCCTTCGCAATCTCCGCGACGTCGCCGAGTGCTCAGATAATTTGACACATAAGCTCGCTCGGCTCAAAGTAAAAGTCTGTCGTAGTACGGACTTTATCCACTGGAAAATTCTTTTCATTCAAAAAAGTCGTAATTTTCTCTCGTTCGAATTGCACTACTAGTTAAAATTGAAAAACTGATCATAAAACGATGCCTAGATGCGATTGGCTAAATATAAAACCCTCATCGATTTTTTCGCAGCGTAACTCAGAGAAAAAGCTTGCGCCATTAACGCGTTAGTCTAATAAAGTATACGAGCGAGCGGTCGCTGGCAAACATATGATTATCCGCGCGGGCTGGGGGAAAAAGTGAGCTTACACGCGAAGGGCACCGCTCGTTTAAAAATTTCTCTCTCGTGTAAAAAAATACTGATATTCTTTTCGATGCAATGTCACGTTTAAGTATACGGCATTGGCGCTTGTCGTGATTGATGCTACATTTTTCCCTCTTTCTGTTTGAAGTGAAACCGTGGGGAATTGAGTTAGTATGTGAATGGAGGATACTTACGTGGAAAATAAAATGTTTCAATGGAAATGGGTCATCTTTGTGCTTGTGGCGAATTTTTTAATTTTCTTAATGATGATTCTATAACTAAGTAATAGATATTATTCGTTAATTTTTTAAAGAAATAACTCGTGATCAATAAATACGGTTGCCGATCGTAGTTCAAAGTAATAAGAACAAGTTAAGTAACAACATATTTGTTTCTATAGACTATTGTATTCATTTTATTATCGCAGGCAAAAATTTAAAAAGTATGAAAAAACGAAAGTTAAGGAAAATTAAATAGAGAACAAAATCAGCTAATGCTTTATATCTTCTCTTTTCTAATTTTTTGCCTATGCCACGTAGTCTCCACCTACGTACAGCTTTTATAGAAATGCAAATAAACAAATTTTGTCGATATTTATTATATTTTTTAAGTGAATTTATTTAAAAAAAAAGAAAGCTTTTAAATTGATTTATTTATCTCTCTGCCGGTCGAGGTATTAATTTTATCGCATACAAAAATTTAAGAAGATATAAAAAAACATTGAAAGCAAATCATTTACTGTTGAGTAATTAGTGTTTTATTTATAAGTAAACTTGTTAAAAATTTAATTAAATTATTAGTATCTTGTTACAAATAATGCTACTTTTTTCAAAAAAGCTTTAATTTCCGTATCACCAATAGGTAGATGGAAAGCGTTTATCTATGAAATAAATAGATTAAAATTTCCGAATGACTAAAAAAGTAATTTAATTAAGTGAATAAATGGGTCACATGATCATTCGCAATCTCGCTGAAAAGATAAAGCATTTGGTTTATAGTTGGATCTATATCCACCTTTGGGCAAATATTCGATTAAACGATTCAACGAGTAAAAATCATAACTTTTCGAAATTTAAAGATTTGTACTTACTAAAATATTTAGTGATATTAAATTTATTATTCAGCATCATTCAAAAGTATTTTCATTCTATTTTAATAAATATTAAAATTATAAAATAAAAAAATATTCTATTTTGATCCAACTCTTAATTTGTTTTTAAATACTATTGAAAGTTAGTTACTTGTTACTTTATAATGGTTACGCTTAAAAAATTGCATAGGGTCTAACTAAGGCTTTACCGAATACCTAGTACATTATTCGTATAATTTTGGCAATTAATTAGAGCCTATGTAAATGTAATAATGAGAATGAGAAGGCATCTTAACTATTTCCCATATTATATTAATTTTGATCTCTACCGCTTTGAATCTTCAAAATCTATAAATTTATAAGAACTTTATTTTTTAAACGTACAACTCGCTAAGTAAGATTGAAAAGCTCTGAGTGACATAAAAGCTCAGCTGACATTCAGAATAGGTAGTAAAAAGTACTTTAGCTAAATTAAAAAGAGTTTTCCGAAACATTTTACTAGCTACTGATAAAAAGTAAAAGGAAATGAAAAATTCGTAAAAGTATATTGGCAACAGCAGCAGCAAATAAATAAAATATAATGAAAAAAAATGGTATAAATAATAAAAAACTAATTTGTTATTGTTTTAGAGCGTTGGCGATCGGCGGCAAGGAGGTCGACGCGATCGAGCGCGCGCGGGACGGCACCGCGTGCGCCTACAGTGCCTACCACAGCACGAAGGACGTCGAGGCGAGCGCGCGGGGCCATCGCGAGGAGCTGCCCATCGCCATGACGGTCCTCGGCTCGGGCAACCTCACCACGTGCCTGCAGATCAAGTACTATCGCTCGGACGACCAGAGCCACTGCGAGTTCGGCTCGCGGCTCCACTGCATCGAGCTCGACTGCACGAGCGTCGAGGGTAGACTGGTCATGGTCGACCGGGAGACCTACCGCAAGCTCGGCATCACCGCCTGATCCTTTTTTACCGACTACCGGTTAAACGGTTATTATTCTAGCGCAGCTCTTATACATACACGTTATATTATACCAAAGAGACCGTTTCTATTCGCGCGGCATGCAGCGCTAGCTGTGTATCATACTTTCGTCTGTCTGTCTGTCTGCCTGACTGTCTGTCTGACTATCGAGCATGTGTGTGTGGGTTTATTGCGTACTTTGGCTGCAGGTAAAGGGGACCTTTTCGAGGGGAGGCTGCGAAAGTCTGCTTTACCGACGGTAGCTCATGTAATGACAGGGCTTACACAATACTCGTGCGTTTATTTGATTTGTAAACATGTTCAATCTTATTTGCGATCCTATTGTACTTTACTCTTTGTGCAACTTGCTCGTTCTTTTGTCTCCTCAGTGGTTCAATGAAGAATGAAAACTGATATGACACGAGTTATTATATGAATGTCGGTAATTATCGACTTGTTTATAATTCATTTTATATGTTAGTGAAATTTGTAATATCGCACATTATTTACTCCTCTATTGTCGATTTCTACAAATCAGTGTTTTTTTTATAAATTATTAGCATAATATTAGCAAATTTTTAAAAATAATTGAATTTTTCACTGAAGCCGCTGTCTGTAATGTAGCAGTTTTGCAACCTCCTAATAGATATATAGTGATGCATTCTTAAAATACGTATTAATACGACAAAAACTTAAAATTATTGTTGGTAATCAAATGCACCTTTTTATAAACAATTTATTTCAAATAAGCTATCAAAGGGTTGAGTAGAGATTTGTATAGAACATTATATGGAAACACAGAAATTGTTTGACAAAAATTAATTGAATAAATTCTAAAAATATTTCTTTCAAGATAACATAATTTACTGGACTGATGTTGTTTGTGTATTTAAAAAAATGAAATGATTATTGTTAATACGATTATTACTGAAAAATGTAGGTAATGTCGGTAATGTCGGTAACTTAAAATATTTATATTGAACATTTTTAGAATTTATCATTTTAATAATAAAATTTATTTGTTTATTGAATTGTTTTGAAAAAATGAATGACGTCAGCTTTTAACTGATGATGACATCTTAAAAAAATAATTTTTAAATTTATTTAATTAACTTTTAATAAACAATTTTTGGTTTCCTGTACAGTTTTCTGTAAATATCTCCACATAATTTTTCATCATCTCGTCAACTCAATGAATTATTACTGTTATTTGCTAATCATATTTATATTTGAATTTTTAATATCAACATATTAAAATATATGTTAAATATATTTTTCACAAAATTAATTACACATTTTTTCCCAAATATAGCTATTGATTACAAGCAGTAATATTATAATTTTCTCGTAGAATTAGAGTGAACAGTAATTGATCTTTTTATTCTTCCGAATCTTAAGTAGGACCAGCGCCATGAGAGCTTAGCACAGTATTGTTAGATCAAAGTATTCAAAGATTAATATAAAAATGTTTAATATATACAAAACACGTAGAATTCTACCTAATTTAAATGAAATGCATATCTACAATTCAATGTTTAATAAGTACTAAATTTTTTAACTTTTTTATTATCTCTAATATTATATACCTTTTAATAATTAATATTTTATCTTATTATTGAAGAATAGGAAATTAAATGCAACCAAAATTTCTTTTATTTCCCTAATTCGGCAAAGTACGAGGAAGAATATAAAGTCTAATAAATATCGATATGCTAAGCTATGTTTAAATAAAAGTTACTAAGTAATACTACGGAGGTTTATCCTCAAAAAAGTTCGCTCTTTTAATAACATAGAGATATTACATAAGCGCAAAACTCTTCTAAGATAATTAAAATGTAAGGGAATTCTTCTTTAACCATTTAAAAACAGTGTATATTTATCACTATAAGTTTACGGAATGACTTTGTAAAAATAGCATAGATATTTAAGTTTATATTTATACTTAAAATTACATTATATGTATCAATGCAAATTCAATTTTTCATTATTCTTTTACATTCTTAGTCATTTTCTATTAACTTATTTAATGTATAATTTATTTGACAAAAACGATAATTATTTGTTTATAATCAAAAAATTATACATTTTAAATATTTTTTCATTGCGTTATAAAAATAATATTACTTAAATCAATTATCAATAAAATATAAAAAAAATACTCAAACGCAACAGCAATCTTTAGCTTGCTGTGACAAAAAGGGGATGGTTTATGCCAATAGAAAAGTTGACCTTTTCTGCTTGCGAATTTATAGAAATATATCTAATAAAACATCATTACTTCATTTTTTCTCTTATAGAATTATTAGTATAAAACTATATAAAAATTTTCAAAAGCTGGTGCCATGATACACCTGAAAATATTAATTCTAAGTATTTTTAATCAACTATCTTTGAGTTATCATTTAAAGTAAATTTTGAAAATGATAGAAAATATTTTTGTTAATTGATACATTAATTTGCATTAATTAAATTTTATTTTTTCTATATTTTATGTGCAAATGTATTATTATTATTGAATACATATCATTTTCAAAATTATCTGATGATGTAAAATATTAGGCAATTAAAAGCCTGGAAAAAAATCTCGCTGTTTTATCCCAATACAGTTAGGAAAAGTAATTATTGACAACCATTTTTGTTTCATTTTTTATACATCTCTTTTATATGAAAACGAACTCATAAACTCATGTCCGTTTTTATTCACAAATTACCTCACTACAGCGCACTTTTACACTGTCAATAAAAAAAGTTGCAATAGCTATATAAATTCTTCAAAGTGTACATACAATAAAGTGGCTTTATTTTATTAATTAAATGTTCATTATTAGGGAACAAATGATCTATTTTGTATTAAAATCCCACTGTTTAAATAAAAACTATTCAAAAACATCTAACCCTTGGTTATTTATTTAATGCTGCAATTGGTATTTTTATGCTAATAAAAATAAATACATTATTTTAATAAGCTCACTACCTTTATTGTCTTTAGAAGTATTTCATCAATAAAATAGCAACTACAACAAAAATTGAGTAGCATAAATGAAAAGTAAATATAAGAGGAGCAACAATAAATCAAAAATAGTTTAAATAGTTTATTTAATACAAAAAGAAATTCTTAAACATCTAAGCACTAATTTAAACTTCATTACTTCTTAACCACCATGGCAGGTTCATACTCCAGCAATTTTTTAGCGATGTGGCTCGATCTCGCATCGTGCAGCAGTCTCTCAATACGTGATCTCATAATCACGGCCAATTTCTCCGATCCCTTCAGGTACATCGCCGCGTGATGAACGGCCACGTTATACAAAACCGGTGAATATTCTTCTTTCACGGTATTCCTTACCAGAGCCGTGATGTAAGCTTCAATGAGAGAAGTGTCCTTCTCTAAAGGATAGAGATACTCCTCGTAGGGCAAGATTAGCTTGTCGGACGTAAGCCTGCAGTACCTCAGAACACCGGCGTGCTCAGACCAAAGTAGTTTTCGATAGTGGACCTCAAAACGCTGGGCAACGAAAACCAACAGAACCTGTGCAAAACAGTCTTGGCAATACGAGTTGGCTTGGAAGCTCTCGCACAGTGCAGTGAACAAATCGGTGAAGGAATTCAGCCCGGGCACTTCGCTTGACAAATCCAGTTTCATGTAGTTTTTGCTCACTGTTTAGAAATAAAATTATAAATATAAAATTTTGGTAGAGTGCAAAAGTTCTTAAAGTCTTTGCAATTAAAAACTGATATTTCAAAGATAATATATACTCTTATTTTTTTCTGTTGCCATAATTTGAGACTTTAACTTATTTAAAGAAAGAGTGACTGTGGTTTGAAAAATCGAGCTTTAATTACAATATATTCAAGAAAAAATCGAAAACACTAAATTACCTAAATCATTAATAATCTTCTGTGGTAATTCAGAAAATGGAGAATGCAAGAAAACAGTGTCGCACAAGTACAATAACAGCATCCTGCTAAACCTTAAACTTGGCGACAAATTTTGCGTCAATTCTGGCATCACTAGCTCAAGTTTTAGCAAATCCAAAATCTTAAGCGTATCTGATTGTCGCCAAGATTTTTCATTTCTTAATCGCGAATATGCATCAATCAACGGCAAATATAACCAGTCTTTAGGCATGGCTGCCTCAGACCATTTTCCATTTGGACTGACGTACTTCTCGTACAGCTTTACAGCTAGGCTCGGATCTTCCAGTCCCTCGTTATCTTTATAATTATTGCCCAAATCGAGTTTACCCAAGTCTCTCTCGATGAATCGGAGATTTAACAACTCAGGGGCAAGGCTGAATACAAGAATGTCTTTAACGTTCATAGGACAATCCGCCGGTAATGCGGAAATGAGTTTTATGGCGATTTTCCAAATCGTATCGTCGATCTTGAAGAAAAAACACAGGTCTTTAGAGCATGTATAACTCAATCTTTATCAATAAGTTTGATATTTATTATTAAAGTACTGATCTTTCTTACCTCTGCCTTTGTCTTTAATTGATTTTCAGCTTGGATGATTGTTATCAAGAATGAGTACTCGATTCTTGTAAACCACGACCTCTCAAGTGACCACTCAGAATTCTTTAGCCTTCGCAAGTAATTTTTAACGTTAGCATTATCAAGAATTTGTTTCACCTCATTGGTACAGGACTTCTTTAGAAAGAGTTCAAGTGTTGTTTTTAGAAATACGAGGCGTGAGTTTTCAGACATAATAGGCTGTAGTTTCCCTTCGAAAGTCATGACTCCAAGACTCGGAAGCGCCGATGGATCTCGGTCACTTGCGGGTTCAAGATCACTCAACAAATTTGATGTCGAGCTAGAATAAAAAATTTGTGTTTATTGGTCGTTATAATTGCTTCATTTTTTATGCAACGTTCATTCTTTATATAGTAAATTACCTTAACTGTGCAAACACTTTATTATCCTCTATCCATGTCCTTTGTAGAAAAGCAATACTATCCAAGGCTTTTGCCGTTTCAGCTATTAAAACCGTTTGGTTCCACTGAAAAAAATTTGAAACGATTAATTTCAACATTTTATAACTCAATTCGATTTAAACTATTAAAATATGTGGCCAAAACTTACATTTGGCGTTGAAATCTTTTTCAACTGTGTACTCCACTTGGCCATTAATACCGCAACATGCTCTTTCAGCGGTTCGTCATATTTCGCTAATGCCACTAGAGCCGCTGCATAATCGCATTTTAAAGGAGATGCAGTGTCGAGATTAAGATTACCTGCTAAAAGCCTTAACTGTGATATTAATGTAAGCCTTGAGCCTACTATACTGTCGGTCTCAACTCCGAAATGTAAGAACAATCTCCATAGACGTAAGCTTTCAATATGTAAACGAACCTCTTGTCTACTGTAATTTAATTTTTATAGAATAATTTTATTTATAGGTTTAAAGAATACAAAGGTAAAATAATTGTAGAAAAATAAGTAAATAACAGCATTGTAAAGTGAAATCATAAATACCTGGCATCACTGCTTATGTAAGTGAGTAATGAATGTATTAATTGTAAATTCTTTAGCCTTTCTACAACTGGTCTTCCAGCGTACATAATCAAAACTCGGCATAAGCGTACTGCACCGACTAAAGGACATCCATACGGTTTACCAGAGTCAAGATTTTGTGCTAAGAAAATAAAATATGTTAGTAAAGAAATTATTAAAACATTGAATATTGGTAGATTATGCAGCATTACGTGGTTGACTCATGGAAAGTGGTATGCACTTTTTAACAATAACATTGAGCAAATTTGGCGTGCAAGCTATGTTTAAAGCTGTTTCATGAGAATGTCTTGCAAGTCTTGTTAGAATTTCTAAAGCCGCGGTTAATCCAGCTGCCGGTGGCTCCATTTCACTCAATATAAATCTAAAATTTGGACTCATTAGATGATGTATTAACAAAATATATTTTAATTATAATTGAAATTATACCTAATTCTCAAGACAATATCAGAACGTATAACAGCAGCAATAGTGTCTAACTGAGCCAGTTCATGATCCTTCAATTCCTGAACGTTTTCTACGTCTTGCTTTGATGGTGTCAAAATCGGTTCGTCGAAATCATCGATACCAAATATTTTATCAAGACAAATTTCATCCGCTTCACAGAACAAAAGTGCTCTTAAAGCTTGAAGAGCTGCAGTGACGACTGCAATCACTGTATCATCTAGCGAGAATCTCAAGAGCAACAAGATATTTTTCTAAATTATGGAAAAAATATACATATATAATTTAACTATTTTATACAAAAATAAATAAATATATGATTATTGGTAAATTATTATTACCTCACTTAGAGTATTTAAAAGAGCCGGTTGCAAAGCACGATCATACCAGCCTAAGTGCGTTTTTTCCAAAATATTGGCTAGAGTAGCAAGAGCTGCACAGCGTTGTTGCTGAGCTGCCGATCTACTGAGTTGTAAAAGCTCTTGGAGAGAATAGCCTGGCCTTTCGGGTTCTTCGCCATGGTGGTGAAGACCTTTGTCCACGGTGAGATTCTCGTCATTAAACGGTAGAAGAGTTCCTGTTAAAATTTACATTTTTGAGTAACTATTTAAAATTAGCGTAATATTAAAAAAACATATATATTACCATTAAAATCAAAGCGCGCGTTATATGGTTCTTCAGGTGTTTGTGTATTATCTTTATTTTCTGGTAGATCTTCCATCCACTTAACTTTTTCAGGTTCTAGATCATCCATGTGTACCCATCCTTTTTCTTCTGCTTTTTTTACTATGTTGACTACAGGCTCCGGTAGTTCTTTAGATGCTTCTTCAATATTTGTTTCCATATTGCAATAATCTACCTTAGTATCATTATTTTTAGAATCCTCATTTTTCTCATCTACTTCCATTTTATTGTTTTTAATCTCTTGTGTAGAACTACTTGAAGCATTATCATCAACATCCATTTCATTACTGGAAGACGCTTCAGTCTTTTTGCAAATATTGAGAATTTCTTCCTTTGATTTACTTTTTGCATTCTTCATTGACTTTATAAAAGCTATCATACTTGGGTCAAGCATAGTTTCAAGATTTTTCTTTTCTGCCATAATTTCATCAGCACTCATTTCTTTTAATTTTTCAAGATTTTCTTTGTGAATTTCTTCAGCCCATGGACCAGAAATTATATGACTTTTATTTGGAATAGAAGATATTTTACTTTTTTCTGAATCCAAAGTTGAATTTCCAGAGTTCTGTTTAGAAACAGCACGCATGAAAAGGCTTTCCTTTGAATCTGCATCTTGCAACTGCAAATATTGTATTAATTATTAAAAAGTTTATATTATTAAATTATACTTGCATCTGTAATATATAATAAATAATTACTATTTCTGAAGATGTAAATGCTGTTGGAAATCCAGCGTGTTCACTGTTTTCTATCTTTTGTTGAATTTCAGGTTTAAAATTTTTTAGATCTAACTTTCTTTCAACTATATTTCCCAAAACTACATTTGTTGGCAATTCAGTGTAGTTATGAATTGGATCAATCTTCTTTTCTTCATTTTGTGTTGCTTTATCAAGATCCTCTGAAAAATTTATGTAAATACTTAGCATTTTGTAAAACAAAAATGGAGGATTATTTTATTACCTTCATTTAAGTTTGTTACATTGCCACAAGCTTGACTTGTTGATATTCTTTTCTTTTGAGCTTCTTCAATCCTACTTTTTACAAATTTTGATTGCTTTTTGGCAGGAGGTTCTACTGAAGCTAATGGAGCATTCGATGAAGCAGCTTTTTGTGAGCGTAAATTTATTACTTTAGCACAAGGAGATAGTTTCTTCTCATAAAACTCCTCTTGCATTTGGAGCAGTTCTTCCTCGCCATCTCCTGATTTTGGGCGTTTTATAGGTACAAAATTATCAGCCATTTTTCTCTCTTATTTAAACATCTCAGGGAAACGTTATTGTATTGAATTTTATTAAGCTTTATATAAGATAAAGCCTATCACAAAAACAAAGTTATAACCAAAAGACAAGTTACTCAGTGCTCGTTCTTAATAATAAACAAGTTATTTGATTTGATTAATAACTGTTTACGTACTTGAACCCTAAACTAAACAAATGATATTAAACTAACGATACGTAGCTAGCCGTTATTAGCTAAATAGCTACAGATCAATTTATTTCGGAGCAAGTTTAAAGGTCCAACCGCATCTTAACGAGGATCATCCAACTAGCCTAACCCAACCTTTCGAACCGTACAGTAGTACATATGCGCATATGCACACATATACACAGATATGCAGAAGACTATATGTAGACACACGTCAAGGTGGCAATATAGCACCTCTGCGTTCTGCAAGCGGCCGTGTCCATGACCGCATATTGTGAAACCGGACGAAATAGGCAGTAATTACGAATGCCGAGGTTCGAGCCACGTGACCTTGAACGCACACTCGTCTAGATGCTTCATCGCGACGAACGTCTACACACGTAAATCAAACCCCCCAGCGGCGCGCGACGTACTTACACGCGAAGCCCGCGCCGGACACGGTCACAGATAACGCAAGTAAAAAAATCAGAGTCGCATGCGTTTGTGTGCGTGCAGCTGCTCGCACGCGCGGCTGAACTGGCATTGGAGTAGCCTAGCGGGCCAATGTGGTTGACTCGCGCTGCTAGGCCTCTTCTGCTCGGCGCGCTCGTCAAACGCGCATCGGTAGTGCACCTCGCCCACGCAGCTAACTCGAGCGGCTCGACTTCCTCGACGATGTCCAAAGACAAGGACGAGCTGAAGAAGCGGCTGACGCCGCTGCAGTGGCACGTGACCCAGGAGAAGGGCACGGAACGGCCTTACACGGGCTGCTACAACAAGCACTACGAGGGAGGTGTCTACACGTGCATCGTCTGCGAGCAGGAGCTCTTCACCTCCGAGGCTAAGTACGACAGTGGCTGTGGATGGCCGGCCTTCAACGACGTGCTCGACCAGGGCAAAGTCAAGCTCACCAAGGACACCAGCCTGGACATGCTCAGGACGGAGGTGACGTGCTCCCAGTGCGGAGCTCATCTTGGACATGTCTTCAACGATGGACCCAAGCCCAAGAGGAAGAGGTTCTGTATAAACTCGGCGAGTCTTAATTTCCATCCTAGTCAAGAGACCAAGGGCTGAGCACTCATCTGCTTTGACTGTGAAACTGAGTCACCTGCGGGAGCTGGATATACGCTTACTCAACAAATTTTTATCTACTTGTCATTGTAAATAAGAGCTTTATCAAAAAATATATGGAACGAATAATTATAGCAAGTATTAATAAGAATATTGATTTTATTTGGTCTTTTATGCTTACATGCACACAACAACAATAGCAATTTCTTTAATTATTTTCATCTTTGTAAACATTTTCATAATAATTTACAACTATATATTTGTAAAAACAAGAGATTCAAGAAGTTATGTAAAATCACAGACATTATTTAGAGAATCACTGAGTAGGCATCGTGATTCTTTATCAGATCATTAATGTTATTGGCAGCTTACAGGAACAAATCTCGTTGAAAGACTAATCAATTACATTTTAGTCAATATAGATTATCATAAATCTTTAGTCTTTATAAAACAATTAATAAATAAAAATTCATTATAATAAACAAAACAAAAAATTTCTTTTTCATTCCATAACTGCCTAAATAATTAGATAAATATTTTTCATACCTAGCTCATAAAGAAATTATCTATATCTTTGCCTTATTAAAAAAAATTGTTAAAAAAAAATTAACACCTTTTGGTACCAGTCAAAAAAACTGTCAATTAAATATATCTAATAAGTACGTCGTATCACGTCGTAATTCTACAGTTCAACAGGTCCCACTTTTGAAGCATTTGCCGACGGATTCATTGGAGTACCATGAACTTCGAGATCAAAGTCAAACGCTGACATGGAACCTCTTAACACTCGATTCCATCGACTCGCACTGTCTACTTCAGAAATGTGCGTTTCCGCATGTTCGACTTCGTCAGCTGGTAATTTGCAAGCGCGTTGCGCCTCATGCTGTATGATGATTTCATTAGTTATGTATGCTTCCCGACGTATTTTATCCCTGAGTTTTGGACTCATATCCGGAATGCACCATCTGACAATGATTATAACTACGGCCACAATATTCTAAAATAAAAAGTAATTCAAATTAAAAATTGTTAATTTTACCATGATCAAGACCGACGATTACGGAATCCGATTTTTTTCATTCAATTTGTAATTTTGAAGAAAAAATCTCGTCGTCAACTTCTTGCTGTCGACTAGAAGAAGATGATGTCGATATTTTATTTTCAAAATTGAAAAATAAAAATATAAAGTTTCGTAATTGTCAAAAATTGCAAAATGTAACATCGTCTTTAATCAAGTTCATTGCAAGTACCTCAAAGACAACAACGAAAGCTAAGCGTGCCGCGAGTATATGCCAAAACAAATCTGTATATTGATATTTATTAAGTGAATCTGGCGGCTCTCTATAGTCAGGATATCGGCAAATGATGCTTGGTTGATCGTTATCTGGGTCGTCACTGGTATTGAATTTAGAAAGTGAATTTTCTAAAAATCCTTTCAAAGAATGATCCTCGGATATTGAAATTCTATAAACAAGTCGAGGAATGAAGTTTGAAGTAAAAGCTATTATAAAAGCCTATAATATAAAAAAAATTTATTATTTCTTTTTGTAATAAAAGTGCTAATCATAAAAAATTAAAAAAATAAATTTACATTAGTGATTACAGAGAGTTTTGATATAGAATCTAAAATTCTATACCAAACACCTATATCTCGAACTCTCTGACTAACTGGGCGGCGGTACATCGTAAGCAGCTTCTTAGCATCTAATCGCATTTCTAAAACGTTATTAAGTAGAGCAAAAACTGGCGCAAGTGGAAATGCGGCAACAAAAATTGTAACAAAGCCGTACTGCAAAACTGTAATAAAAATTTAAATCAAAAATAAAAAATATATTAATTAAAGGATTTTATAATATTATTAAAAAGTCATTTGCTTACCCATTTCTAAATATTCAGGAAATAAACTTCTAGGACCCCATTGAACAAGCTTATAATCTCGAACCCATTGTAAATGTATTCTTTGTAAATTTTTCTCTGATGTTTCCGACTTTTTTAATCCAACATGAACTCTTATTGTATTAAGCCACTTATAAAAGAGAGGAAATAACATTTCTAATATCGAATTCACAGCCTGTTTTCCAATCATGATTATAGCAAGCTGTATACATAATTCTAAAAAACAGCCTCCAGGACCACATTCTTCTTTTCTGTATGTAAAGAAATGATCATAATGTCCAGGATACCCTATAAATTTCCCTTTA
Organism: Eupelmus azureus; assembly: GCA_030522685.1. Taxonomy (NCBI): domain Eukaryota; kingdom Metazoa; phylum Arthropoda; class Insecta; order Hymenoptera; family Eupelmidae; genus Eupelmus; species Eupelmus azureus. The sequence continues at coordinate 12,533 of JAPYZA010003204.1, read as the reverse complement.
AAAAACGCAATATAAAAGATGGAAGCATAGTAATTAACAAATTCAAGTAAATAAATTTTCAAAGTTAGACTATCATCAAATTCAGTTTGAGTTCGAGGAAGTTCTATCTGTAAAGGAAAAAATTTTTGTTTATTTTAATTTATATTATTATATTATATAACTTTATTACGTATATTAGCAATACCTCTGTCAAATATTCAGCAAGCCAAACATACACCCAATTAAAAACTACAATGCAGCACAAATTAATTATTGCTGCTGTTGCAGTGGTCAGAAGTATGGCATAACTTGTTACCATAGCATTTTTATTAGGTAAACTATAAAGTGCTGTCAAAAGAGACATTCTATATAAAACAACTCCTAATACAGCAGCCATTGCAACTGCAATCTGAAATTCAATGGATTATTATTAATAAAATATTGCTGTCCATATCAAACATTGATTGAAAAATTCAAATTTAAATAATCAGTATGTAAGAAACGTAGCATGATTCCATATTCAAATATAGACTGAATACAATATGAATTATTAAAAAGAAATAAATTAAAATAAAAAGATTTAATGCATACACATTCTATAAATTTTATATAAATGGCTTTAAGTGTTAATTATCTTACAAGAATTAAAACAACTGAACAGCTAAAAATAGTAGCTGGCAGTCGAACTTTCCAAAATGGCACTCTTGGTTCTACAGTGTTTGTTACAAAATTTACAGACTTTTTTTTAACATGTGCTAGTCGAGCTAAGTATTTTGGCCTTGGATGCTCTTCATGTATATCTAGACTAGTTGTATCCCATCGATGAGTTATTTCAGCAGAATAATTCTTCCATAACTCCAAAAAAAGTGTTGCTAATAAAAAAAAATAAATTTAATTATTATAAAATTAAAGACGAAATCATTCTTTTTTGTTATTTAAATTTATTTATTAATTTGATTTATTTATTGCATAACTTAATTTTAATTTTAATTTATCAATTGAATTTCTTATTATAAAATTTTTATAAAGTGGTTATAAAATAATTTTTTTCAAATTTTTTGAACGTTTGACTAATAACTATGATAGCGCCCTCTAACCTAACCAAAAAAGTGTGGGAATCTTTCCGATCGTTATGTACCGCGGAAAAAATAACAAGCGTAAGAAGTTGTGAACACGTTATGCAAGTTTCATGTAAATAATTTTATTGTACTTTTTATAAGTTGCAAATAAATCCAGCTAAAATGTCGGAAAAAGCACAAGATAGAGTATTAGATTGGAAAAGGCCGGACCAAGTAATGAAATTACACAAGTTTAAACTCCGAAAATTTGCTCTACAAGCAAGGTTTAATGGGACGAGCATAGGTGAAACGAAAAGTAAAACTACCGACTCTCCGCCACCGAACGTTTTATCGAACAAAAATAATGATAATTCGAAGAAACGAAAAAATCCGTTTTTGAAAAACGAACAAAATAAAAAACCTAAAGAGTCTCCACCGGACTTAGAAAATGACAGTGCGGATAGTACGTTTGAACTTTTGAGCCTAACATCAAATAGTTTTAAAGCAGAGAGTAGAGCAGATTCTACATTAGAAAATAGTATACTTCCATTGAATGAATCTGAAGTTTTAGAAACTACCACTTCTCATATTGAGGAACCTAAAGGAAAAAAGTATTTTCCAATAGACTGGACTCTAAAGACCAAATTACGTATTATGTCTCCGAAACCGTTTGCTTGGAAAGGTAAGTTAAAGGCAAGTGAAGAAGCTTCAGGAACTACAGGATACGTGAGATGTTTGGATATTGGAGAACAAGAAACAACATTGGATACTAGTCCTAATGCCAGATTTCATCAGTGTTGTTTAGTCTGGCAGCACCCCTCTATACCCTGGATGGAATTATTTCCAAGAACTCAAAGTAAGTTAAATGTATCTAGTAGCAATTTTGTAGCCATGAACCAAGTCATGAAGGATGCACTTTACAAAGACTGGTGCAGTAGTTTTCGATCATTGTTTCATTTGTTAAGAGTACGTCAGTGTCCATACTTCTATGTTTGTGGCAATAATTTTACAGTTCTCTTTAGAGCTGCCGGAATATGTGGAATATCTGAAGTTCAAGCATTGCTAACACCTACTACAAGAGGATTTCGTGAAGCATTGAAAAATGAAGAAATACAATATACAATGCCATTGAAATCGAAGAATAGAAGAAAGTCTGATTCTGAGTTGAACGTTGCTATTGATGATGATGAGCATAATAGCAAGTGGTTAGCAGATGTGGGTATTGAAGAATCTGAGATTCGCAGAATCAGTTTTTCTCAAACAAAAGTTCAGACAGGTCGAGAATGTGACGTGGACAATTTACATGAGTCATTAGTATTTGTTACTGGAGTGGAAGCACAAGCATTATTTAATTTCCTAATTAATTGTAAGACAATAATAACTACTTGTGGGCAATATTCTGGTGTACCTCCCACACTCTTATCACCTGTTGCTTTCCATGGTGCCACATTAAAACCATTAAAAGTAAGAGAAAGTGTTGTTTGCAATGGTATAGAAAAATTTCATTCCCTAGAATTGACTGGGCCAATTCTTCCTGACATTTTACCTTCATTATGTTCTTTAATGACAAAGGATCAGCTAGAAAAATTTTCAGTGAGCAGTGCTCAATTAATAAACACAAATGCATTTACTTTGGCAAAACATGGACAAGGATCAGAAGATGACAAAGAAGAAAAATTACCTCCAAGTATATTTGGACTTGAAAATTTAACAGATTGTGGATTCAATAAGAAACTACTTAGTCATTTTTGCAGCCCTGATCCAAATCGAATTCAAAACTTTGAAAGTTTAACTTGCGTTAATAATTTATATACTTGGACATAAAAAGACTGTTTTAGATAATATTTATTACTAAAATGACCTCAATGACTTCAGTGAAGTATCGTGTATAAAATTGTTGAACATTAATATTATTAACTTTGTAAGTAGACTACAATGATATTTTCTCATATTTCTATGATAATATGACATATAGAATCTCAAAAAATATTGTGGAGATTCTATCAATATCTGTTGGACTGGCATAAATAAAAATATCAGGCTGTGTTATTATATAATTCACACTAATTCTAAACAATCATGTTGAGCAATTATGTTAGTATAATCAATTTTTATGTCTAACTACACATAAGTTTTAAGCTCAATCAAAATGTTCTAAAATTGGCAATAAATTATTTTTCTACCCAAAGAATAGAAAACAACTGTTAAGTTAGAAACAAACTCACCCCATAGTGACATGAAGACAGCAAAAAAGACAGTAGAAGGATTGTCAAATAAATAAGTGACCTTAGAATGAAAGCAAGTTTTTTCCAGATTCCAGGGTCCACAGAAGTGATCACACAATGCACACATTGTGATGTTAGATGTACAAACATCAATACTTGGTTCATTAGAGTTTAATGTAGCTATACTATAGATGAAACAGAGTAATCCAACAATACTAGCTGGTAGTAACATGTGTGTATAAAATCCTAACCAAGCAAAGTATAATCCAATTTTTACTCCAAAATATTCTTTTATGTAATCCAGTGGTTGATAATGAAAACATTTTTTTACGCTTGCCCATTCTGTGTATAAAAGGTACCGCATTGAATCTGGAGTCTTTAAAGTGCCCTAGAACAAATAAATTAATTATCATGTATATAGACTGATTTTTTAAATTATTATTGTGTGAATAAAGTTTTTTATATAAAAAATATATTTGCTTATTTCTATTTATTCTTTTCTTAATAACTTTTAGCTATATTTTCCTTTTTCTTTTTAATTAATCAATCATATTCCAAAAAATAAGAAATAAACTTTTCATTTCTTTAATATATATTTTATTCTAAAATAAAAAACTCCTGCCAATTTATTAGTATTTAGTTTTCTCAAATTTAATTTAAAGATTATAAAATAAATATTATCATTATTTTTTTATATATATTCAATGTCAAAAATATGTACAAATAACATGAGTTGGTTAGTTATTTAGTTTATTTCAAAATCGAAATTTAACTTACAAGAATCAGAATACTTATTGCACTGTTTTAAATAATTAAAGTACCTATAAATCTGGACATCCACCTGAATCTATGAGTCCTAAAATTGTTTTTTTCGTTTGTTATGATATATTATTTATTTAATTTTTGCATCATTAAACTTTTTAAAACGTAGATAATTTAGTTTAGAAGAATTATATTTTAAGTTTTAAGAAAAAAATAAAACTTAAAATATAATTTTAATTTAAAGTTTAAAATTTTTTTTTCAAGTTCTAAAGTATTTATATATGACAAAAAAATATTCAAATTTTAGATATAATAAGAAACTATTTATATATGACAAAAAAATATTCAAAATTTAGATATAATAAAAACTTTTTTAAATTATCCTATAAAAATTTTAAATTCATATATATTACAAAAGCACATTGAGCAATCAGAAAAATTATTTTTTAGCCGCTCTATTCTAAAAAATGACAAAAAAAGCTTTATAGATTAAAATCGGCAAAAAGTAAATTTAGAGATATGTAGGCGCATACCCACACGTTCGCATGGTCACTTTCTACATAGCATATTTCGACTATAAATATTTAAAGCACGTTTATAATTAATAGATTGTTTTAATTACTTATTTTTTCATCATCACGAAGCATTATCAATGACAAAGTAAAAACATTTCTTTACACTTATTTATCCAAAAGTTCCGCTTCATAAATCTCTTGAGATTAATACCTTTTCTTTCTTAAGCCGGCATTACTTTTGTTTCTTGCCTTAATATTGTTTTCGTATATGGATTTTTTCCCTCAACACAGTCGCGGCCAAACCGGATTAGAGAGACGCTGCAGGACGGAAATCCTGTTAGGAGGCATAAAAGAGGTGAGTAGGTGCAATGATCGTTTTAGGTAGACGAAGAAAATTTATAGACAGAGCATGATTTGTAAGAAAAGGAGTGAAAACAGTGATGTTTTCGTCTCACGCTTCAGGTAAAAATTGAGTGTTCGAGATTAGGAAAAGAAGTCATAGTCGTGTTGGAACAAATATTTTTCTGTAAACAGTTTTGTTTGGCTGGACGATGTCTAATGTGATTTTGTACCTAAGGAGAAATAATTCCTTTAAATTAGCTACGACATTGACGCTGTTTTTATGTAATAATTTTTGTAATTTAAATGCACCAAATATATTTTATAAATTGCTTGTCTTGCCTTTTGAGTGTTTTTCAATAAAATAATGTAATGCATAAAACCACTGAAAAATTTAATTATTTGTTTTTGCAATAAAATAGCAATGTATTGATTCGACAAAAATTTATTTAATCGTAACGTTTAACGATAAAATCTGTCTATACTTTCATACCGACACTCTACCATCCAAATTTATTATCACTTGGCGGCAACCCATTCATGGCGCCCAACTTTTAAATAAGTTTAAATAGTCTACTCGCATAAACAACCCCGCAGAGAACTTTTGTCACCCCTTCAATTAGACGCCTCCCCCGCTTATTAGACTTATATTTACGCTTTATTAGACTTATGCGCCTCTGTCCGGCCTCCAAATCTACGCTTTGGAGACGCCGACTGTAGTGAGACGGTAATTAACACATAGACGAAGCGTCTTGGTGGAATTCCGAAAAGGGTCGGGATCTTGCCGCCTTGTGACAAGTTAGGTAGTGTCTCGACAATTTAAAGAGGGTCGAGTTACTTAACGAGCATTCAGCGTGCGCGAATTTGTAGGAGGTAATTAAGCGAGAAAACGGCCGGGCCCGGATTATTGTACCTGAGGACCTTTAAGGTTTAAGGTTTAAAGGGGGGAGAAGCAGGCGGATTTAAAAATTTAAATGTTCCGGTGAGAGGCTGTAAAAGCCAACGAGGCGTGTTGATTACGGTAGGCAGGTGCACGCAGCCAGATGTTTTGATGCTTCTTCTTAAATTAACTAGAAATACCGGGCTTTATTTATTTCTGAACTTTAAATTGTCCACGTAGAAGTGCAATTTTTTAAAATCGAGTTTTAGTTTATACTCACATCATGCAAAGGGTATGCGGCAGCGTAAGCCTTTTCGGTTATAAGTCTTTCAATTCCAAATGCAAAGTCGTCTTCCTTATCAAGAGTGAATCGCGTTCGGTCTAGTATGAATTGCACTATCCTAGAACGAGTGGCTGGTGTAAAGAAGTCCGGCGAATTTAAGTCGAATAAATACTCCTTGTCGCGGCTATATACCGCCGTAAATTTATGTTTCATCGGCGGAAAGATGGCAGGATTCACGTACAAATTATTTAAGAGTCTTCGGAAGAGCGAGTTTACGCCTTGTAATAGTTGATTCTGACGCCCTGGAGGCATTTTCAGTCCTTTTACTTCTTTCATTGGCATTCTAAGTTTTAAAATTTCTGAGTACCTGCGCAGAACTTCCTTAGGAGTAGAAATTTTGATAAAACAGAGGCCATTTGGTTCAATGCACTCATATTCTAATAATAATCCTTCTTTTTCTAAATTACTTTCAAACACCTAGAATATACATATAATGATTTATTGAAAGAATACTTTTCTTGACATATATAAAATTTTATAATAATAAATACTTTTCTCATTTGATTGCATCTATATGTTGATGCTTCTTGATTAAACTCATCCCAAACTAGAACAAAATCAATGGGACTAATTCCATCTCTAAAATATAAACTAGAGGCAGCATCATAATATGAAAACTACAAAAGAAAATAATATAAATTAAAAATTAATTTTTGTTTATTCATTGCTCATCTATTGATTATTAATAAAATTATAATTGTTTATAAAATTTTAATTACCAGTCTAGAATTCCTGTGAAGAGATTTTCCCATATCATCACAGGATCCATCTAGCATTGTTTCTTCAGTTTCATCTCTTCCTATCACATGATTACCATTCATAGGTATAAAATTTAGTGAAACACTTTCCTCATATTCGTTGTTTGAATCATCAACAGAATCTTGGCCGAAACTTGTTCTTGTTGAATAATAAGCACTAGGTATTTGATTTGAACTAGTCTCGGACTCTTGGGTGACAGAGTCACGAATATGATCACTTTCATTCATTTTTAATGTATGACTAAATCATCGATGCACCCAGACTTTTCTGCAATAATATATAAACATTCCTTAAGTAGCTATATAATTATTTTTATCAACTTAAAATTTAAATTGAATGTTATTTTCAAAATTGTGATTCTACTGTTTAAACAATTTAATATACATTAGCACAAATTACAAACAACTTCATATTTAAAAATAATTTTATAAACAGCAAGATTATTATTTCTCACAATTTATTGTAAAATACTTTATATTATAGCAGTGTGTAAAAAGTTTGTATCTCTCATAACAAATACAAATGGAAGAAGTTTAACAACAGTGTGTTAAGAGAAAGTGTGATTAGCAAACACTGGTCTGGCAACATATACAGAGTTTATCTGAGCAGTACAGTTAATTAAAAAAAAAACTCAGACGTTCTCGCGAGAAAAAAAAATGAATAATTACACTCACTCACCCTGCGTCAACAATGAAGCGGCGCATTTATGACAATTATGGCGACTAAATTGTAGGGGTCCATGTGCGGCCACCGGGATGTTCCGACCGAGAATAGCTTTGCAAAATTAGTAATATCCAAAAATAAAAAAAAAGCAGGCTGCCCACTCCGGCACGAGGAGATGACAAAACGGCGACGGTCGTCGAGCTTTCCTCTCCCACTCGATCGCTTTTTCTGCTTCCAGATTCATCATTATATCACAGCATCCATCGAGCGCCGATGACGTTTTGAACTTTGCACATTTTTTCTCCAGCTCTATTCATCCTAGTAATGGCTTTGCGATGAACGAGTTTATTATAGAACAACAAGCCCACGTGCTCCGCACTTTTCTGGTCTCCCAGGGAAAGGTCTTTTCATTTTCCTTGGATTTCTGTCTGCGTTGCAGTCTAATAATAAACGTAGAGCGCCGGCGCATTGGCATTTTAGCTATCTATTGTTGTTCGCGGGGTATGTCAGTAAACATAAAGAGAGCGGGTGGATTTTGAGGTTATACGTTTGCGCAGGATCATGTGCGTGCGGAATGTTGATTATATATATATGAGAATCGAGCAGACAACATTGGAGTTTTAAGTAATGAAAAAATGATTTATTAAACATTTTTTTGTTGTTTTTGAACAATTCGTTTATAATGTTCATTTTTTATATATATTTATAAGTTAGTTAATAAGAAATAAAATTATGAAAATATTTATTATAGCTTGTTAAATAATTTTTTTAGAAAATCTTAATGAGTATAGATCACTTTCTTCAATATGAAATGAGATAGGCATATAAACATTGTAGCAAAACAAAATTTTGTACATCATTAAAATTATTAAATTATCAAGTGATATACTTATATCATATCAATGTCTGTTTAATTTTGTAAAAACATACTTATAAATAATTATATACATTATTTATACGTCTTTAAGGTCTAGTTGTGTAAATTGGAGAATGAACTACTGTTCTGAAAAATAAGTATCTATCTACTTTTCTGGTACATTATTATACAGATTATTAAAAAAAGACTTTTAGAACAATTAATAATGAGCAGTATTGAAAACTTTGTAAAAATTTATCAGTTCATTGTGCGAACTTACTTTTCACTTTAGCTCATCTTGTTAAATTGATTGAGTTACTTAAATCTCTAGTAAATTTTAGATATAGTAACCAATATAATATGCTTAAAAAATTTCCTGCACATTCATGCAAGAGATATTCATCAATCAATAAGTTGATGAGCATCTAGCAAGTCATTGGTTATTGCTGGTAGAACTCGTAAGAGACAGGGAGTCTATTTGCTATACTTCATGCATCACCAGATTAAGTTCATCTTCTCCAGGGCAAAGTACTGAATCAATGTTGTAGAATGCTGCATGCAATGTTATCAAACACCATGAAACTCCTGCAATTAAAAATGGCATTAGTTTATCTGAACAAGATTATAAAGTAAGAAATGAATAATTTAAGTCAATTTAGACATTTTTTAACAGATTTACAAAATTATCTTTTTAAAAAATTTTCTTTTTGCAACTTGGCAAACATAAAAAACAATTTACTTATAAATTTCCAATGTCTTTTAAATGTGCTAACAAATGTAGAAGTAAAATTTCATCACTGCATACCTAGAACCCAAAAAAGTGCAGCACCAGCTCCTACCAAGTAGAACAGTGGAAGTGAACAAATGCCAATAACCGCATACACTTGAGCAAGAGTCAACTTATGATTTAAAACCGCTAACTCTTGCCTTGCATGTATTTGAGATACTTTATAACAGGTACCAAGTGCTACTGCAACAGCTAATAATAAAAGTGGAGAAGTAATCCTGTAATAATATGCAAAAATAAAAAATTATTCAAGTGTCAATTTTAATAAAGCATTATTTTGTGTAACATTATAATATAAAAATACTCACAGGCAGTATATAACTAATCCAACAAAGACAAAAAAGTAATTGCTTTGGAAGTACTCAACATTCTTCATTACACGTTTAGTCAGTCTTGGAAAGCTTGGTGGAGCTCTGACATTGTTTGTGTTCAAGAATAGTGACCATGGCCTGACGTTGGCCCTTCTATGTTGAATCCATTCCTGGGCCTGTGGATAACCAAGTTGACCAAGTGGCAGTTGTGGAATTCGTGGAAATTCAAATCTACACAAATTAAAGTTTGAATTAATTATCAAAATAGAAATATTACAAATCAGGTAAAATAATATAATTTATTAAATTTTGTATCCCTTTAAGTACCAATTATCAAAGTAATTAAACTATAAGAACAAATTAAATAAAATTAACCAATACCAAACTCCACATGTTCTCACAAAATTAAAAACGAAAGTTACTTTTATGACAAGGAGTCATCTTGAAATAACACCAGCACAACGACACTGTCACCAAAACAAAGCATCATCTGTAGCATATTTTTCGCAAATCCAACCAAGCGCGCTTATCTCCCAAAGCTACAATTTCATTCTCCAGTAACTCATTACTGTACAGTAACCCGACGCCTCAGCCAAACAAGAAACAACAAACAGGCCGAGAACGTAAACATCGTTAAAAAAAAGTCTCTCACCCGTTGGCTGACGGGGCCTCCTTCTTGTAGCCGCTGTCCATCTCCCCGGATACGTCGATCTGCACGTCCGTCATTTTGCAGGGCACTGCTCATGAAAAAGCACCGCGCTAACGTCACTCTCGCTGCTTTTTCCTCAAAAGGGCGACGTACTCTGGAAAAAAAGAAAGTCGCTCCGACGCGGAAGACGACGACGAAAACGGATAGGTGTACACACGGACGACGACGAGACCTAACCTAACGTAACGTTGATACGTGTGCAGCTGGCGTCTTGTGTGTGATATGGGCTATGAAGCGAGTGTAGTGCCGATCAGCTGACATACATATAAGAAAATCGTTTATCTGCAAGTGTGTAAAGTTATTTACGTTGTTTCCTCACTTGATTTGCTTAACGTTATTGCGCGCGGGTTGACATGGACTTTGCCTGCGGAATTGACATTACATATACTCTGCGATAACAATTTATAGCTTTGCGGTTCTATAACTATCGGCAATTCTTTTTCTTTATTTTTTGTTTTCTACGATAGACAGAAATATGAATAGAGACTGGAGGAAAGCTTTCATAAGATAAAACTGTATTTTATAAGATAATACTGAAATACTGCACTCAAGGTTTTAGGTCTATTCAACAAAACGCTAAAGTACGGATCTTTTTATTTTGATCTGACGAATTTTTCGAAATGTTCAATCAGTGTCCGACTTCAGTAATTTTGAAAGTGATAGTTAAATGGATCACTATTAAAATATTACTCACGAAATTTAGCAATACATGATTTTTATATCATCCATTGTGAAAATTTTCTCCAAAATAATTCAAGTAGAATTTGACACTTAATATCGCAAATATCGTATAATTATACGTTAAATTTATCAAAAAATCGAAATTTAAAAGAAGCAAAATAAAACTATAATAGATTAATAAGTTTTGCCAAATATTTATATTCAAACTATCAAACATAAACTATTTATACAATTTACATTTTTTGTTTTTCAATTTCGTTTTTTTTCTTTTTTATTTTTAGGAACATAAGTAGTACATCGTTTTTTATATTGGCATTTTAAATTTAGATAAATATTGATTAAGCTGCAAACATTTTAACAGAATTTATTTGTTTGTCCAATTATTGCAGTTCATTTCATAGATTAAAAAAATATTTTTTTTACCAAACTTTCATATACGCGGATTTATATATTAATCTCAAGACTGAAATCAAGAATTTACAATCGAAAAGAAATTGGAAAAACTAATTTTTTTAACGTTAAATGTTAGTAAAAGTTGACCAATATAAAACATATATTTTTTATTATGGAATTTAAAGCTATTCTTTTTACAGTTTGTTTTATTTATTTATTTTTTATTTTCGTTGATTGTAATTAAAATGAGATGTTTATATTAAAATATCTATTAATTTAAAATACTATAAAATTCTTCACCTTATGTGTAATAAAAAAATTTACCCAGAAATCTAGATGTGTTATCAAAGAAATTTTAAAGATTTTTTAAACCACAAAATTTTCATTTTGTAAGCTATTTTTAGTTTAAAATTTGTTAAACGAATAATTATCGGCTTTTAAATGAAATTATAACTTTTATTACACTATGAAATTAAGAAATTTAGGCATTAAAATAGGTGATACCAATACGGCTATTTAGTACCATGTAGCCACAAAAAGTGATATTCTTATTATTCCACTATATTGTGTAGCTCACTGTGCAGCTGAAGATTAAAAAAACATACTAAAATTATTATCTGCAAATATTAATAAATGAGTCAATACATGAATATAGCTCTCCATTCTTTTAACAACATTCTGCTTATCAGCGCGCAGCATTCAACCCCACATTTAAGCCCAAAAAGGTCAGTGCACCCTATATACCCTCAATTACCCTCTCCCACTTCTCCTACTTAGTTAGCAAAAACTAATTAATCCAAATGACGTACAGGTATAATAACCCAGACGCATGCTTATAATATCTACCTGCACTCGGCCAAACCAGCCCATCATACCAGCAACCTTCCCAATTCACCTCCTTATATATATATATATATATATATATATACCTACATGCGCATACCCACGCAATAATAATCGCGCGCAGCGCGCAAACGGGCTGGGTGCATAATAACAATCAATCCCTCCTGAATAAACCAAGAGAGACTGCATATAAGCCAGTCCCCCGAAATCGCCCCTTCTCTCCCTCTCTCTCTCTCTCTAGCGCCCAAACGGCCCGAGCGCACCACGGCTCTGGCTCTCTCGCTCTCTGTGACGGCAGCAACAGGCTGCAGCGCGCGCGCAGGTCGTTGCAGCTGTCCCGGATAAAGAGAAAATTCCTTTATTATTGCCCCCTCTTCATCCCTCTCTTTCTCGCTCTTTCTCTCTCTCTCTCTCTCTCTCTCTCGGGTAG
>JAPYZA010003203.1:0-15720 GCA_030522685.1 Eupelmus azureus | reverse complement strand
ACATACGTAGCTGCATTACCTCCTAAATTTGGTCTGTTAAAGAAGTTACCTACTTTACCTATATCTTTCGATATAACAGGTTCTACACTGTAGTCTGTTTGAATATAATAAATGTAATTTACTAATCAATCAATTTAAAATATATCACGTGAAAGAATCTTCTAAAAAAGTAACTCCACACATTCGCACTTTATTGCAAACTCCCATCTAAATTAACCTCATCCACTGCATAAAAAAATAAACAATGTTGCCGAGATCCAATTTTCTCAATCAAATAACTTTCACTCGATATATGGTCAAATCCTTCACGCAAGAGCGGGCAAGTCGGCCGAAATGCACAGAGGAGCGAGTGGAACGGACGAGACAGTGTCAGTGGCCGGTCCTGGCTCCCTGCTTCCCACTTCTTTTTCTTTTCGCGATCGCGTCTTCTTCTCTTTTGCTTTTCTTCTTATTTTATCTCTCCCCCTTTCCTCCTCGATTCCCCCCACCCCATCTTTCTCTCTCTCTTTGCTTTTAATTTTCTCTCCTTGTACCCTCTTCCTTCTCTCTTCTTCTCTCTATCTTTGATCGAATTGCCTCTTATACGGCGTTTCGTTTCTCTGTCTCCCCTTCCTTTTTGCGTCTCCAGCCTCGCTTTTATTTTTCATCGTCCTTTCGGCCGTCTAGATGCTTTTATTGCCCCCCGTGTATCTCGCGTTATCTTTTATCATTTTTTTCATCAATTACGCACTGCACGCTGTATACTGTTTTGATGTATCTCCTTGCGTTATAAGACATATTTTATGCCTGACATAATAAGCCGCGTCGCACTTTGTAAAAACTACGGTTCACGCTTTTTATCTGACTTCGATTATTGCTTATTAAATGTAGCCCCGTCTTTCTCATTCTTTTAAAAATTTATGTTCCGTTCGCTATACTTACTTAGGAAGTTGCAAGATTCTTTCGACTGGTATAGTGTTACGTTGATACATGGTTTTTATGAGATTTATAAGATTAACTGCATGCCGATGAGCAATCTTCGTTAATCATTCAATGTTTTAGTGCCACAAGTTGATCTAGTTTTTTGAATTTTTAACTTTAATATATTAATGATGTAATTTAAATTGATGTCTTTTAAAATTTAACCGAGGAAACGTTACAATAAGTGTTCTATATTCTAAGGCTATATGGAAAAAGCTGGACTACAATTAATTCAACCAGAAATTAATTGAAGTAAAGGTTAGTAAAAATTTAAAAACTTTTTCCTTTTAATTCTTATTGTTTTTTATCACTTCAATTACTAATAAAATTCAAAATATCATTAAAAATTAAAATAATAATATTCAAAGTTTATTGAATATTTTACAGGTATTCCTATATTTATTACAATGTTTATAGCAAAAATAGCAATTTTTTTTTAAATAATACAAATCTTAAGAGGTGTACATAGTTACCACTATTACAAATGTTCGAGAAATCACTTAGTAAAAATAACTTAAAAAAAGTTAACAATAAATGTACTAGAATAAACTAGACTAAATAAATTCAAACTACTAACGCAAAAGACACCTCTGACGATTTTAACGAAAATACATCCTTATCACGCATAAGTCTAAACAGACACAATCACCAACCACTACCGATTTCCCACTCACCACCGATCTCTCATAAAAAAAACTCTCAAAATCACAAACCCTCAAACCCATCCTCCGCACTCTCACCCTAACCACCCAAAACCACCATCCCGCACTTCTGCATCGGCGAAAACTCGCGCTCGCTGTCCTATTTCCTCCAGTCCTCAGCGAAACGCAGCCACCCGCACAGAGAGATCGGCAGACACACACACAGCCAGCCTCTCTCGGCGCATGCGCGACTGCGCGCTTTACAAAGACGTTCACCATCTTGGCGAACGAGCGAAGTTACAAGGCTGTTCTCCAACTCTCTCTCTCTCTCTCCCTCTCTCTCTCACTCTCTTCGCATCGGCGGGCTAGCCGAGTGCGGCCGCACTCCCAAGAGTCAGTTCGCCTCTTACCGCGGAGCTGTCCGTTTCCTTGGCTCTCGCGAGCTCGCGCGCCCACCGCGCCAAGCTACATACTCTCTCTTTCGCGCCGAGGAAAGAAGCCGCCGCTCTCCCTCTCGATTTCCCTCTTTACCCACTTCGCGCTCTCTCTCTCTCCTTCGTTGCCCCCCGCGCCTCCCTTTTGTTTACCTTATACATACGTCGCTGTGCACTCCCCTGTGTGTTTTACCCCGATCGTTTATTTGTGGCTCGTACACTTCGTCCGGGATCGGAGCTGGAGAGAGCGAGAGAAGAGCGGACGACGTTCGATGACAGTGAGACCGGTAAAGCCCGAGGAGAAGATCGGCGTCGCGGCCAAAGCTGCTGCTGCTCCTGCTATCATGGACCGATCGACCTGAGACAGAGTGCGCAGCGCTAAATAATTCAGTGTGTGCTGTTTTGTTTAACTTGTTCGACGATCACGAGAGGCCCGACTGTGCTAAGGATACGTGTATACCTACACGTGAGCAGGCGCATTAAGCATTCACGTAGGCGAGCGAACGGAGGAGAGCGACGAGGAGGACGACCAAACAGCAGGTGCGTTTTTTGCCGATTTCTCATGTGGCGCACGTAGAGGGTCCAGGCTCGAGATGGTTGACGAAATTCCGGCGCTGCCCCGTGACTTTTGCGGCTTGCCGAGATATATTCGGCGGCCGGTGCAGTGCCGGGCTGTGACTACTTACGAGAAAATTCGGAGCCGAGGCTTTTTGGAAAAGGAGAGCGCGGACTGTTGTGACACGCGGGCGCCGATTACGTGCGCGAGCTAAGCGGGGCCTTATGAAACTGCTCGGGAAATTCTCTGGGGTTTCGAGTCTGCTGCTTTTTTTTTGTTAATTGGAAGGAGGCTTGCGGTTTTCAGGAAGTTCTTTGGCTTTTTGAAAATCGCGGTGCGGGCAGGTAGCGAGTTGCCGATTTTGAAAGTCGGCGGCGAGAGGCTTCGCAAGTGGTGCTGTTTTTTCGGTGAGAGTGCAGCTGTGTAATCGGTTGGACTTTCGGATTGCGAGCGACGTGTTTGGTGGGACCGATTAATTAGTTTGATCGGTTTGTAAAAGTCGCTGTCGGTAGTGTGTATTCAATAAAGTTATGCGCGTGATAAATCATATATCTTTTTGAGACTTTTGAAATAAAAATTGTTTTTTTTTTTAAATTTGTATAAATAGATTGAATTTAGAATTTAATCGGGTAAAAATTATTGAGTTTTATGCATTAATTAGAGAAAAAGAATCTAAAATTCACATATATCGTAGCTTATGAAACACATGGAATTTTTGATGAATTGAGTCATGTCTTCGATTCAATTTCGTAACTTCTATCGAAGCTATAATGCCAATCGAGTGAAATTCAATGAGTGATTCATAATCTATAAAAAGAAAAAAAAAAGCATTCCTCATCTTTTCATTGATACAGCATAGACCTATATCCGACTATATACTTACAAAATGCGTCCAGTAATCTGTGAATGCAGGGAATTTTTTCACGTTCGCTTTCTAAAGCTCCAAAGAGTTCCGAGTAAAAGTTTCACTTTTTCAATTAGGTAATCCAAATTTTCGATGTTTACGAGTAAATTACTAAATATTTGTCAATCTCGAGATTAACAAGACGTGTGGGAAAAGATGAAGATATTAAAATTTCGTGCATTCCGTTGCGTCATAATGATGACTACTAAGTAGTCATTGTATTTGTAGTGTTTGTATTAAAAAAAAATTATATAACATAGTTTTTGAAAAAACCTCACTAAATGAGAACTACAATCAAAAAAATTACCTCTCAATTCAACCACATCCCATAATTTTTAATTCAAAGCAATCATAACCTCTTTATCACTGCAAAATCAAATACCTCCACAATCCCATTCTAAACATCTCCCAAAACAACCACAAACCAACCAATCCTCACAACATCCCTCACCAAAACAACCAGCCCACCAGCAACCACAATAATTAACATCATCAAACCCAAACCACCCAGGCAGCCGCGAACAATCGGCAAAGCTCGAATCACCCACATCAGCACCGGCGTCAATCCGATCCCTCCTCTCGTCTGCCATATCTCAATCGATTTTTCACGATCGTCCTTACTCATATAATCCTCATGACACGCGTGCGCGCCTGAGCGAATAAATCAGGCTCACGCGATGGGTATGCGTATATAGATATACGAGCGGGAGGACGAATTTTTCCTCGTGACAGGCGAAATATCTGGCGTGAAATTTTTATCCCCCCTCGCGCGCTTCGGGGAGCGCTGTATCTTTTTGTAGAGGGACGGTGTTGCAGCCTGAGTTTATAGTCGCCCAAGGGTTTTTGAGAGACAGCGTCGCGCTGGGGTTTGATGGGTGATTGGGTCTTTTTTTATTGTTGGAGGGTGGTGGGATTGATAAGCGATTTGTTGGATTTTTATGGGTTGCTGGTGATGGTTCGATTAATGGTTTTGTTGTGAAGTTCTGAACGTTTTGAATCATTGTCATACCTTCACATATTTATAATCAACGAAAACACGTGATTAACGAAACCAACTCATTAACGGAAGATCCACCACACTGTCATTAAAACACACTCCATTATCAAAAAAAAAAAATTGAACAGCAACCTCATCTTCTCAAAAATCCACTCCAAAGTGCAAATCCAAATTGGATTAAAAACAGACGACTCCCAGCGACGCCGGCTCTGAATCCTGGGACAGGATCCGAGCCAGTGTAAGCTTTAAGCCCATCAAAGGTTTTCGCTTGTGCGCGCGCGCGCGCCGCCTATATGCAGAAGTGACATCCGCGCGCGAGAGCCGCATGACGAATCGTCCACGTGACGCAAGCGGCCGACGCTATGTCGCTTCGTTATACAGGCACGGCATTAGCGCGATTTAAAAATGGAGGCAGCGAGTGGGTTTAAGTAGCTTTTTTAGCGCTGAGCGTCGCTGATACATCTTTAGTTGAGTGTGCAGTTAGTTGCGTGTAGTTTTGATTGGTTAGGATTTACGATCAAAATAAGAAAATAAAAAACTCTTCTATATTTTTAATAAAAGTTATTCAAAACCATAAAAAAATGAGTCGCAATTAATGTATCTTCACCGAAATTACACTTATTCCTAAAACCTTTATCACAATTAAAATCACCATCGCAGAAACTCTCGCAAAAAAATCCAAGCTAGGGCCTTGACCCATAGAATAAGCTATATGCCTAGAAGGCTTAAACAGGCCCGTGAGCGCGCGCGTGCCGCCGCATTGCGCTTTTTTTGCTCCTTCTTCATCTATTCCGTTCGTTAAGGGGGAGGAGGACGAGAAGAAAGGGAGCATGATAAGTAGAATGAGGATCAGGGGACGAGAGTTTATGCTGATCCCTTAAGGCCTGTAAGGACGACGAATTAGGATTGTTTATTTTCTTATGTATTTATTTACGCTGCGCGCGCTTTGTGCAAGGGATTAGCTTAATGCGATAAATTTCTTTGGTTTTTTTTTGGTATTGTTCTAGTGATCTGTCGTTTGTTGGAGTAATAGTAATTTCGCGGATGTCGCGATGATTAATTTTTGGTATTTTCGAGCTTAAATTGATCAATTGCTTCTATGAGGTATTATTTTATAATTAGTTTGCAGAAAAACTCCTAAAGATCTTTATTTTCATGTAACAGTCTACCGCAATAGTACCGATTCCAAGTATTAAAATATCCAATCTCCTCTCATATATCACTTACAATCTCAATATCCCACCTCATCTCAAAATCAACAACAAACCCTCAAAAAGGAAGACCAAACAACAACCACTCACCCACTCAAAAATCAAAGTCAATACCTCACCGATCCCCGCAGAACACAAACATACATCCTGTCGCTATTGAGCCGGTCGCGTTTCTTCCTCGAGCCGACGTACACACATTCACAAGCGAGCTACACGCCAGGCTTTATCTATTCTACTCGGCCGGTGCTCAAGAAAGAGCGAAGAATGATAAGTGGAAACGCAGGGGGGGGGAGAGAAAGAGCCTTGGGTATATGTTAATTCCCCGGCCCTTTTGACGCCCACTGTGCGTCGCCTATCGCAACATTGATTTCCGTCTGGCGTGTGTAGCAGTGCGCTGGCGGCTTTTTCGCAGTGACATAAATAAGCTGCCTCTCGATCACGTCGGGATGTATCGGCGAAGGGGATAAAAAGTTCAAAGAGAGGTGATAAGGCTGCGAGGTGATAAATGATTTGCTTGATTAGCTGGGCTTTTGTTGGTTGGATTATTGTATCGGTGAGATAGCGGCGTGATCGCTCGGGTGATTGGAGGGATCGGTATGGCTGTGGGTGATCGGTAAGGTTTTCGTGCTGTGAATTTCAGGAGTGGAATTGAAAAGTGATGGGCGTTGAGGTTTGATAGTAAAATACGATGGTAAAAAAGTGAAAATTCTTTTTAAAAGTTACTAATTAACGTTTAATAATTAACCGAGGACGTTTTAATCGCGGCAGCGCAGACTAGCATCCCGCAGCCGCTCTATAAAATACGCCGCTCGCGCAAAAATCTAAGTAACCCGACGCACGCGAATCAGCGCGTAGCTTTAGCACTCTGAATAGCAGCCGCGCAAAAAAGAAGACACTAATGAGGTCCTTTTAAGGGAAGTCCGCGCTAAAATTTGCACCCGGCCGTATATCTCGCCGAGGCGTCCGTTCCCCTCCGCTTTGTCCACGCGCTTATAAAACTATCTCGGAATCCGCCTATTTTTAGAAAATCCCCTTTTCGCTCGCGTCCCCCTGGTAATCTAAGCCTCCGCGCTATCGGCTTACTATACGCCGGACGGCCCAAAAACCGGTAGTTTCCACATTTCTCCCGGCACCTATTTACAATCCCTCTACCTCGCCGATGCATATATACCGATGCTCTGCCCATCCGAGGAAAACAAAACGGCTAGGAAGGCCGGCAGCGATTGATAGGAGTATATAGAGCCGCGGCGATGCTGCATGTACATTCACGCACACATGCTTGTGTATGTATATACATGTGCGAGCTGCGGACGGGAAAAAGAGAGAGAGAGGGATAATAAGAGGCTGGGAGTGAGAGAGAGACGGCAAAAAGGCCGCGGCGGCCGGGACACGGCGTTCTCGCGATCGTTCGCGTGCTGCATTATTCCCGAGGTGGGTATGTAGCCCGAGCTCTGATGTGTCTATGGGTTACTCGGTTAAACTGGCGCGCGGATTTTACGAGCCGATTTTGCGAGCTGAGGTTTTTAGAGGGATGCGGTGTGTGTGTGTGTGTGTGTGTGTGTGGAGGTGGGAAGGTGGTGGAGATGGTTGGTTGGGACGGGGTGTTGAGTTTGGAAGGGGAGTTTGTAGTTTGGGAATGATTAGTTTTTATTGGAAGGCTATAATTAAATCGATGCGGGCATGACTGTTACTACTGATTTTATCTCGATTGCTATAATCAAAATGTTTTATTTTATCATTTGTTTACGTAATCTTATGAGTACGTGCAAGGATCTGGTAGTAATTTAATAATCATTATACGATATTTTTGATGGAAATAATACACATTCTTACTAAACTTATACGTCAAATCAATAATAAAAAATTAAATACGATTTAACTCGTGAAAGTACAGCCTAATCTAGCCTCAATCCTGCCCTCCCTCCCCAACACACATTTTAACATTCCATTCAAAAAAACAATCGAACCAATACCCAACCTACATATCGATCCACCTTAAAAACACCCACGCTCACACGTACGATAATTACAGCCAGCACAGAACACAATCAGCAGGCGCAACGCACCAACCACACAGCCGGTGCACATTTTTCTTCTAACTGTGCACGCGCGTATCCCTCTCCTTTCCTCTCTTTCTCTCTGACCATCCGAAAATGTACAGTTACTCCTCCGAATCAGGAAGAAAGAATCCGGCGCGCGTACAAACACAGCCAGCGCGCCCGCTCCTTAAGCAGCCGCAGAACTACTGGGTTATATATCCATTAATATGGAAATAATGCGCTAAACCAGTTCTCTCCTCCCCTTATCTGTTTTTTTGCCTATTCCGCAGCGCTCGGCCGCTCGCCCCGAGACTTTCTCGACAGTTTTTTTTTTCAAACGGAAAAATATAAAAAGCGCCTATGTATGTGTACCGAAAAATCATAAGTGTATGTGTGCCTGCATGGGGTGTTACGAAATAAAACCAGTTTTCCGATCGATCAATTTTCCGCGATCCGCGGAGGATTTCACGCCTCTTGCGTAACGTCCCGAGTGAGCCGGAGAGCTAGCCGGGCTCGGGAGTTGCAAAATTCGAGAGAGTTATTATAAGCAATTTTGCGAGAGCGGCTCTATAAAGCGGATTCCCTCTCGGCGAGCTGAGTTATTTTACGGCCGACTTTTTTCTTAGGCAGGTGAAGCTGCCGGCTGGTAGATGTGTGTATTGGCAGTTTCTTGCGATTGGTTTTAGATTTTTGCGAGGATTATGGTTTCGTTTGAGAATGGGGAGTGTTGGGTTAGTTTTGATGGTTCGGTTTTAGTTAAAATGATTTTCACTGAATTTAAAAGACGTACGTGTTATGAAATATTAATAAATTTGTGAAATTTGATAATTTAGCTAATGTTTGTATACGTAAGTAATGATGGATACTCGATCTAGAATTTTAAATGAATTTAAATTTGAAGTTAGATGGTTGAACCTAGATTTTATTTGATTTCTGCATTTTGAATGATATATTCCGATTTTGTGTTGATTTCAAAATTAGATTTGTGATTTTACAGAGCCAATCGGTAAATATAGTTACATAAATTTTATTCTGATTCTTTAATGAAATTGTAAAATATGCAAACAATAATTATCAATGTTAGTGAGTTTTAAAATTTAAATGCACTTATATTTTTCATAAAGTCAATCACTACATTAATTAGTTTCCGCCCTATACTAATGAAGAAAGAATGTAGTTTATCTCTAAACTACATACAACTTATCTATATCGGAATGTAATTTCTACATTTTTATATGTTAATTTCTCAAGAGATTTGCATGTTAATTATTTCCAACATTATACCTATACAGTGTGAGTATTAAATTTTTGTACGTGGTTAATTAGTCCGGAATAGCTTTTCCATAAAACACTGCATAATGGATAAATTTTGGAGCGCACGCGAACTTTTTCCGAGATTAAATATTATTATAGAAGCAAAATTTCCATGATTTCCTAAGCAATTTTGATTGGGAAAATTCGTTGCGTAAACGATTGTTCAAAGTTATGTCTCGCGGTTCCTTTCACAAACGATAGCTCAACAGGTTCTTTATGTATTAGAGTGATTGTAGTTTTTAAAAAAGGTAATGATCATTTAAAATTTTTTAATTACTTTAAACTTTAAAAAAATAATTGTCAATGCTTACGTTAATAGCTAAATACAAAGTTATTACTATTTTTATTCAGTTATACTATTGCTTAGAGTTTCTTGGCCGTAAAATAAATTCATCATTTATGTAACTATATTCTAATGTTTATCTAGTTAATTATCACTACGACTTATATGCTTTTCCTGGTTTTTATAAATATTAATAAAATTATTTATTATATAGCGATGAAAGTGTAATCTGATATTGCATAAATCAATAAAGAGAAAATTTTTCTTTACATAGTAATGTAAAAGATAGGAAAAATCCAGATCTCATTGTATAATCATACAAAAATACCCCGTATTAAAAAGGAACATTATTATGTTATAAATATATTTCACAAAAACTATGGATTTGAGAACTGTAACGAATTTCTCAAATACCTATACCACTCTTATACGATTACACAACTTTGCGTGCCAATACAATTTTAAAACTAAAACATAACATTCCAAACCCGTGCACATCAAAATCTCTTCATTCACAAACCAACCATAAATGAAAAACAAAAAACTACTTCATCCCAAACAGTAACTAACCAAATCAACCCCCATCCAACCAATCAAACCAAGATCCATCACCAACACACACCAACATCCGCAAAAAAACAATCACTCATCTCCCATCAAACGCCCATCTAATCTCTCCCCAATTAAAAAAAAGTCATCGCAAGCTCGCAGCCGGCCCATGTTCATCTTCTCGGTAGCGCATACAGAGCCACAGAGCCGCGCGTCGCGCCTTTTTCGCGTGCCGCTTGCGCAAAGCCGGAGAAGAAAGGAAGAGGGAAATTCGTGGGTGGCGCGTACGCATATACACGCAGGCGCACAATGTATCGACGATCGTAATAGGCCTTTTCGCGCGAGCGCGAGCCAGCTCGTTGAGAGGAGGAGGGATACGGTGCGTGCGGCCTACGCGCCGCGCGTTCAAATCTCCGAGCTGCCGCGCGGCCTTGCTGCGAATGTCTAGCTCGGTTGTTCTTTTTTTTGGGTGTGAGATGCTTGGTTTTTTTTAGGAAAAATATGGAGTTTTAAAGTTTGATGAGTGGGTATCGTAATTTATTTTATAACATTTTTATTCATTTTTATATAAGCTTTACAATATTATGAAGATGAATGTAATATAAACGTTTTTTATCTATATTTTTTATGTTTTTAATGGCAATTTTTTTATCAACCGTAATTCAATACATGTACCATTAAAAATACTAAACCGAATATTAGCCACACCAAAATCCAGGCAAAACGTGCCATCACCTCACCGAAAAAAAATTGCCAACAACTCGAACGCCCGCAAAAACTACACAACCATTACCACTTTTACTGCTTTTTATAACAGCCGATCGAAGCGCGTCGAGCTCTGCTCGCGGCACTCTCCGACCACTTAATAAATCCCCGGTTAACGTCGCGCTTTTAATCCTATAAAAGCGCGCATCGTCTCTCGACTCCTCCGAGTGTGAGAACGCTTCTCTCGCAGCCTGTGCTTTTCGGCTCTCTTCTTCTCTTCCTTGCGTAACACACCAACTCCGCCAACAGATCATCTCCCCAACGAAAACTACTTTCTAATCGGCGCACACCACTCCGCTGAATATATAATTGATATTCCTCTGGCGATCGTTTTAATTAGCTCATAAAGAGCAGACAGATAACCCATCCTACCCCCCCCTTCTTTTCCGCCACAATGTAGCGGTATCGCGCAGCGGAATCGATACTGCAGACGTCAAAGGAGACTTTAATTGCCGAGCCACCGTGCCGGCCACCCCGCGCTTTTTTACCGCGTGTAGCACGACGACCTCTAGCGGTATGCGCCCTGGGTCCAGCCGCTCTCTCGTGCGAAAGAGAGAGGGGGGAGCTTGGCCTTTGCCCGACTGCCCAGTCTAATTAAGCGTCTCGTATTTAAATCGTCCCCCTCCTCGTATGAGGTGCTTTTTTTCGTACAAGGTGAGAGAAGACGGACTGCAGCGATCGCGCCGAATCGTGAGAGGAAGATGCCGAGATTGCGTGCGGGAGCTGGGACTGGAGAGGGCCGGAGAGATTCAGGGACGATTTTTTTTTGTTAAATTATTCAGGCGGTGACGGTTGTGGTTTTTAATGGTGATGATTTGAGGAAAAAGTTGGAGATGTTTTTCGATGGATTTTGAGAAGATTGTTGAAGAAAGGAAATGGAAGAGGTTGGAAAGGGCTGGAAAGAGGTCGTATGGGTAGCTGTAATTTTTACGTGACGTGAAGTTTAAATTGTGTATTTGTTCTAATAGTTAGTATGGTTCTTCTTAAATTCTCACATCAGAGTGAAATATATAAGGTATATACCAGAGGCTGTATAAATGTCAACGGAACAAAAGCTCCTGTTGTTTTTGCTAAAAATTTACGATTCATTGTTGAACCTCGCGTTACAAGAACTAGATCAGCAAGATTCGAGTACAGCTAGAAACGTTACTTATTATAAAAGAGGAAAAATGAAAAGTAGAAATTTTATTTATATTAATTTACTTTTATTATACGTTCATCTGTCATTTCACGAGATGACAAGGGAAATTGCAATTTAACAAAAACTCATTTTTTTCAACGTGAGAAAGAAAAAATGCGAACTGTCAAATGTTTAGAAATGTGTATGTTCCGTAATGAACGGCAAAGATACGCTAATGAAGAGTTTCTATATATAAACATAATTATGCAACAAGATTGATTCGAAAAGAAAACAGCTGTTTAACATGTCTTTTCAAAGTATTTGCCTCCTTACGTAATTATAATTACTTCGTTGAACAAATAAAATAGTGTACGTACATACACTCAAATATCCAGATATTTATCTTATCAATTTTAAGAGGAGTGTATTCGTTTTTTCCCCTCAAACAACACTAATTTGTCTAGTTAGAATCATTAAGCGCACGGTGTGCTTAAGTATTTCAATACCAGTAGCGGCGAGCGTTGTAAATATTTGCAGATTATAGCTGAACTATTGTTTTTAAAATTATAGAGCGAAAAGAATTGTAGAAACTGATAGAATGTAAAGTAAGGAAATCTTAATAGTATTTTACTTACGAAACGCGGTAACATGAAAAATCAGTTTTGTTTTAATCCGTCTCAACATTGAATTAAAACACTTAAAACTCTATTATAAGTTTCATATACAAAGTATAAACGTCGTAATTACAAAAGTACACCTCGAAAAGTCCATCGCCCCAATAAAAAGGAACATCATTACAATGTATCCACTTCAAACCAGATGCATATCATAACTCAACCCAAAAAATTCATCAACCTCCAATCATCATAAATAAATTTTCCTACTCCCACTCGACAACCAAATTACAAAACCGCATTAAAACAAAAAGTCCAAACTATACCCACCAACCCACAAACTCCAAAATTACCTGCACCAAAGCCCCCAAAACCTATCAGAAAATCAAACCCATACGCGAACGAAATCAGAGCGCTGCGAAAATTAAAGGAGTAGACCCAACAGCCAGCCTGTCTGCAGACTACATACACACACACGTAGCCACATATACACGCCTGGAAGGTGTAGCCGCGCGGCTCGCATGCACAACAGCCTTCGCATTCTTCTTGCGGCGAAGTGAAAGCTAGCGGTTTCAGGGAAATTCCCGCGCGCTCGAGCGGTGCCCCGCGAAAATTTCAGCCTCGCCGAGAGCGCGTGCTGGCTTTTCACGAGCGATGGTAATGGAGGTTCCGAATTAAAGGCTGATTTGGGCGGGATGTTTTTTTTTTAGATTTTTTTGGGATTTGGAGTGAGTGGGGGACTTTCACTTTTTTTGGGAGGTTTTGGTGTGGTATATGTGGAAGTTAATGGGTGTTTTGTTTTATGTGGTTTGAGGTAGAGGAATTGTTGATGTAATTATTGGTAATTGTATGTATATTTTGCGGTTAGGAATTACCTTTATGGTACATAATATTAATTATGTGAAATAAAAATTAGAATGATTGATGCATGCATGTGTGCATTAAATTTGGTATAATTGAATTCATGAATGAATTTTTTGTATTGAAAGAAAAATTGATATGTTGAATGAGTGTAAAAATGATTTTTGAATAAGCCTGTGAATTGGTATGATATATACCTCTTCAGGAGGAATAAAAGATAACTTGTTTTGACAGTGACGGAAAAGAAAAATACATAAATCAGAGTTTATTGTACATCAAAGTGCATTATAATACGTTATATGATAAATTAAAAAAGTTATCTTCGTCTCAACATTACCTCTCATTAACAAGACAGAATATACAGATTCCACATAAACATTAAGCACCTATTAACCGAAGAAAAAAGACATATTTCTTTACATCTCAAGCTCGTTACATCAAAGATTCTATTAACAGAATCGAAAAAATTAATATATAGCGAAACAATTGCCGATCGCCCTTACAATGGATACCATTAATTTGTTATAAAATCAACAGCGACTAACGATGTAAGCTCCGAGCTCCGAAAAAAAAATTTAATTAATTCCGACCTGTTACATATATCCACACGTACACACCTTAACAGTCTAATTTATCTCGATGACTTTCAATTTAAAACAAAAGCGATTACACTATAAAGCACTGCTCGCGCTCACCGCTGAATTAGGTGAAATTTTCTCGACCCCAGCTCTTTCGTTTTATGCAAATACGCCAATACACACACACACCGGCGTTTAATTGTTATCCCGCGCCTTAAAAAAACAAGGGGATGCATACACGTAACGCCAGCTGCGCCTCGCAATATCGATTCCAATCAGCGCAGAGCGGCAACATAGTATCCAGGATAAAATATACGCGCCCATAAAATCTCTATCAATCACAATTCGCGCACTCGCGTGAAAGCCATTATCATGACAATAGGAGCGTTTATATCAATTTCTCCTCTCACACTCGAAAGCCCGCCGAGCGGAAAAAGAGACGATGACGTCTCGTTTCTTCGCCTGGCAACGCGCTGCGCCAAACTGGATGAGTGACTCGAAAATATTTGAATATTCTTTCGCCATGGGAATCGACAAGAGCTGTGGAAACCGGAGCAATGGGAGAGATTTAGGTGGCGGGATTGGGATTGTAAATTTTATGCTGGCGTGGAGGAAAAACGTATGAGATGGGTATGGGATGATCGTTTTGTTAGGGAAACCGGTGCGCGCGCTCGTTAGGCGCGTTTATCGGGGATCAATTTCTCTGGATGGGTATCAGTGTATTTTTATTACTTAATGATATTGAGGATGGAAGGAGTGGAAGAAGTTCTTTATTGAGTTTTGGTATGGTAAAATTGATATTTATGGGTGTAGTTGGTTTTGTGCGATTTTTATGCCGGGCTAATAATGGCGTGGGAACGGTTGCTTATTTTTCTTACGTTATTACTGTATTTGCTTTTTTTATGGCAAAGTAAATTTTATATTTTATGGTTTTGCTTTATGTTAATCAATTAATTGTTGAGTTTTTATCGTCTGTAAATTATGTTTCCTTAATTGTTCTATAAAAACGGTGCACATATTAAGACGTTAGTAGTTATTTATTTTAATTAGCAGAAAATTATTTAGTTTTAATAAAGCATTATCTACGTATAAATTTGAAAAATGCTATAAAGAAATACAGATTTTCACTTCTCTTCTCGTCTTGACAAACTGCACCTTGATAAAAAATTACAATATTTTCTAAAAAAGAGTCCCACAAATCAATACCAACATTCATATCTCTCGCAAACGTGCCGTAAAATTCATCAGTCTGCTATAAAGTGAAAACGTCAGGGATTTCACATTTTTATAACGCGCGCCGACAGACACAAACGGATACTCAGCCGTCCTTTCTCATTCCGCGCATTACTCAGACGAAACAGTCATTTTTAACTCCAAAGGCAAGAGCCAGTCTTTAGAGCTGGGCTCATTGGCAGCGTCGAAAATTCATTTCTACGGCCTCGATTTCTCTGCATTAAAGCCGACTTTAAATATTTATACACGCTGCGCCGATGCTGGATTTAAAGCTAAAGTCGGTGTAGAAAACGCAAACAAAAATAAAAGATAACGAAGGATACACATTTAAAAGCGAATTATGATTGAAAATATGTTTAATTGTGTTTTTTTCCTTTATGTTGCAGGTAAGAAGTACATCTAACCAGACTTCTTTTTATACGTAAGTTATAATAAAATGTAATATTTTAAATCGGTATACGTATATTTTTTAGTATAAATATTCCAGATCAACAATTCTTTAACAATCAAAAATCCATAATTAATATTCCTGGAATATCATTGAGATATTCCTGGAATATCATTGAGATATTCCTGGAATATCATTGACATATTCCTGTAATATCATTGAGATATTTCTGGAATATCGTTGAGATATTCCTGGAATATCATTGACATATTC
>JAPYZA010003202.1:0-16812 GCA_030522685.1 Eupelmus azureus | reverse complement strand
ATTTATCCAAACGCAACAGCAGCACATTACTAACAGCAAAAACATACCCTCGCAAAATTTTATTGACCCCTACATAACTAGCCATCAAAGTCCAAAGTTACGAGTCCTAAGTAGCACACACCAACATTTTCGTTAACAAACTCAAAGGCAAAAAAGCCGGAAACCAACAATGCATTCCATCCTCGAGCTTCCCCCAGTATCTTTGTATTGTTCTCTGCAGTCATTACACTTAGCAGCCCGCGAATAAAATCAACCTCGCGATTTCTCCGAGTTGGCCGCACGTATCCACAGGGATGATAAAACTCCCTTTTATTAGAGTGGCGCTCAGGTATACTTGATTACAGTAATTTGGCCGTCACGTACAGCCTAGCGCGCGCAATCCAGTTTTTTTCGATGCGCCGGCTCGTAGATCCTTTTTCTTAATTTTCCAATCGAAAGTATCCGGCGCGTGATTGTCGGCGGGATGTATCATTATTGCGAAAACGCGCGTTCGACATATTGATGAAAATCGGCAATTATCGGTGTATCGGCGATCGGTTATGGTGAAACGATGAAAATAAAGATCTTCCGTGACGGGCCGGTCGATTAACGACAATCAAGCGATGCCTGACATTATTGATGGTTTTATAGTTGCCGTTGATCCGAGGTTGCTTTTTTTGTAGTAGGTAGTTTGCTACTTAGAGTCGTTTAAGATTGAAGTGAAGTAACGGAAGGTTTTTCGGCTGATATTTATTAGTTTTATTGGGTAAACGAATGTTTGTTTTATTGTTGCTTTTAATTGACAATTATGCAGTAAAGTCTATTAGCTTTGGTTTTTTGGTAGAAAATATTACAGTAGAGGATATCATTTATAGCTTGATCAGCTGTTTCTTAATATTATAGTAATAAATAAAATACACGGAAGTTTGGCGTGAATTGGGTCGACTTTTATTTGCAAGTTACATAATTTGAATCGATACAATTAATGTTTCATTAAAAAATTATAATTATAGCTTGCTGCGTATCAATATTGTCATTTATTTTTTGCGATTCATTAAACTGATTCTTACATTTTATTAATTGACGCATTAGCAATTACATGCTTATTAATAGTTAATACTTATAAACTAGTTTATTTTTTACGTAAAATTACTTTATTTTTTCCAACTATCTAATAAATTTAAATTTTTTTCGGTGAATGGTAAGACTTTAGACTCTATGAAAGTTGTCTTGACAATCTCAGACTTTATCTACTGCTTGCAAATTATTTTCTCCAGAATGTGAAATTAGTGTACACTCAAAGCTTCAATTTCTCAGTAACAGGAAGCTACAACTGCGTTGAACAATAGTCTTTTTGATTTTCTATTCAACTGATGCACCGGTACTTTTAGCTCGCTTTCAACGTTTAGTAGAAAGCAAAAAGTCCCTATAATTAAGTATTTAAATTTACTATCTAAACAATTGCACCTTACACTTTCCTAACTGTTGTTTTCTGCAAAAAGAAAAAAAGACACTTTAACGCCCAGATAATTAAAGTATACGTAGCGGAAAATTGCGAGCTCGCTATTTTCAACAACTTTGCGCTCGTTTATCATAATTCGCAAAGTAGCCAACG
Source organism: Eupelmus azureus (assembly GCA_030522685.1). Taxonomy (NCBI): domain Eukaryota; kingdom Metazoa; phylum Arthropoda; class Insecta; order Hymenoptera; family Eupelmidae; genus Eupelmus; species Eupelmus azureus. The sequence continues at coordinate 15,218 of JAPYZA010003202.1, read as the reverse complement.
CGCACAAATGAAGAAACAAAGCTTTCCGCAGTTCAAACACGGGAAGATTTACCGCTTTGCTCGCTAGAGTATATACTGCCCGACACTTTGGCATAACAATGGACCGGAAAACGTTTACATAAATAATTTCCAACGCTATAATATATACACGAGCGTTTTTGCCCCTCGCTCGAGCTACAGCTTGAAAAATCTGCCCTCTCGCAATAAAACGCGAAGCGAACCTCGCAAGTCACGCTCGCGTACGTAGAATAAAAAATAGCAATTATCGGGCTGTTCCGTAAGTATATCGAGGAGTGAAAAATTTATTTTCCACGCTTATCCAGGAAGCCAAGCCAACACCACCGCCTCAAAAGAAAAAACGACACCTTTATACAAGCGCATAAACGTAATCCACGAGACGCGCTTTATGTATATACCTTCTCGCTCGGGGGCCGTGCGAGTTCATTGATACAAATTGTATTTTTACGCGGCTATCCCTCTTACTTTCACTAAAGGCGAGCTGCAGTCGCGGTCCACTTCCTAACGATCGGCCGAGCGGAATGCCGAGTCGACTCTAGTTAGCTCGCGCGCGCGCGCGCGCCAGGCTGTTTCATTATCACTGGGCGGGAAAAAAATTGGCAGCCGACTTTTTTTTTGCGAGATGCAATTGTCCGGTGGATCGGATTGCGCGATTATCGGTGGCCGAGGAGATCGGAGATAGGTGAATAATGGGCTTTGGGGAGGAATCGTGGGGAAAAATCGGTTGGAGATTGGATTCGAAATTGAAAATTGATGGTTTCTGCTGGTTGGGCGTGGTTGGTTTGGGCTTTTTTGATCGTTTTTCGAAATCCTTGATTGCGTTGCGGCTGATTTTCAATTGCGCGGGTTGAGATTTTTCAATTTTTCGTCGTATCTCTAGTTAAATGTTTGAATCTCGTGATGAATGAAACCTTTTTCATTTTCGTCATTTTATGGTATTATAATTTAATAGTTTCTCAATGACATTTTGTAATCTTATACATGCTGTAAAAGCTAGTGTATATATTCAGTAAAACCTCTATAAATACTCGTACGTGAGAATTCTTGGCGTGGGTGGTATGCCACTTTTTATTACTCTTCAAAGACAAGAAGCAGCAGGCGGAGAGTATCATTTTCCGGAAAATGTTAATTTTTTTATCCAGTTACGTAGCTCTGGAATGCAAACGCAAGAGCTGTAAAAATTCAGCGTGTAATTCTATAGTAGGAAACGCTACAGTCTCTGAACAAAATGTGCAAATGGTTGTACTGGCAGCTCTGCAAAAAGCATCGTGAAGAAAGCTATCTCAACGTTTATTACTGAAAAATTATAAACCAAGCCGTGTCACTACTATTCACAACGAAATCCAGACCAATTATACAAGCGCGTTTACGACTTCTAATATCATACAATCAATGCTCTAATATCTTCAAATAACCCATAGACCTCCAATCGGTGAGCACAGTTATCATTCCACCTGAAATTCCTATTACCAAACGAACATTTTTCCTCCTACAAAAATGGTCTCGCTCACCATACGATCAACCCAAACCATCGCGCGCTCCCACGAACATTTACACATTTGCCGAGAGAAGCAGAAATATTTCCGCGTGCGTCCTTTAACGGACGCATCGTTCAGTGAGCGCACTCGAGTCCAAATGGAGAAATTAACGAGCCGCGTGCCGCTCGATTGAGTTACCGCTGCATTCTCGCAGCCTGGATATGTATTCGCCTTAAACGGCGGCTTGGTTCATGGTAAACCGATGCGGGAGACCAGGAAGGAGCTCAACGCAGTGTGGAACTGTGGGTGACGCAATGCTTTAATGAAGGGCTTTAAACATTGTTGCGTCGGCTAAATGGAGAGAGGTTGGTTTTTTTTTTTAATTAGGTGTGTATCGGAGGCCCTGGGGGACGTAGTTTTTAATTAAGGGGGACGGAATGTTAGTTGTGAGTGTGGATGTGGAGAGGTTTGATTTATTGCTTGTTATTTATTTTTTCGATCCTCTGTGTAAAAGCTTGCGAATTGCGATCCGTTTGATAATTGCTTTTAAATTGTTTAGTTTAATCAGGAAACTCTGATCGCAAATGCATTTAAGTCATATTAGATCAAATTTTTCTGATCTGTATCTTTATTTAAGCGGCTATACCTATATTATTTTGAATAAAATTATCGTGGCGTTGTTGTACCGGCGGCAATTATTTTTACCTCAAGTGTGTAAGTTTCACGAGTTAATGCAAGCAATATATTTTCATAGTTCACTCCTGAGTAGAAAGAGGCCGACTTGTGTAAGAAAACACTTTATATTTTCAGGGAAACTTCAGTTTCTTTACGGTCAGTTGTAATTTATAAATAGATGATTAACGATCCTTTCTAATAAAATGTTAAGATACAGCACTCATGGGAATAATTTAGCGATAAATTAAATTTATACTAGATAATACTCGTAAGCTGTATAGCCTGTAATGAGACTGTCGCTTCAGTAAATTTTTAACCCAATTTTCACATCCTATTTATTAATCAGCTAACCATTCCAGTCCTAAAACAGCTCTAAAACTTCCTCAAACATCACAAAAGCTATGAAGTAGCCATGCAGTCTCCACTGCATCTCAATGACAAACTCGTCTCAACAAAACTCAAACATCTCATAATCACAACTCCACGTCTCATGTACCTCTGACCCCTCGAACTGCGAAGTTGAGCCTAGCGATTGCACAAGCACACATGCACCTATATATATAAGCAGCATCACCCCCGCGCTGCAGTAACGTCGGGATAAAATCGCGACCTCAGACTTTCTTTCTTCTCCGCTCGTTTCTGCGGCTGCGATTATCCGCTCGATAGGACAGCTCGCGCTTATAATACACACAATGTAAATGAAAGAGAAACTTGTGTCGTAGGCTCGCTTTGCGCGCGCGATGTGTTTTTGCGATTTTTTCAAGGGGCGCGAGCGATGGATGTCGCGTTTCTGCGAGGAAAGCCGCAGTCGACGAGAACAATCGGCGGGTTTGAAGATCGGCTGGATGCTGTAGCTGTTTGTAATGAATTGTATGGTTGATATGGTGTGTATGTGTGTGCGTATAGGTATGCGGGTTGGGTTGTAAAAATGTGATGTAACTTTGATAAATAAGTGCGCAATGAATGCAAGTTATTGCGTCAATTTTGTTCGATTAGTACTTGTTTGAATTTTTACCTGCTATCAAAAGTTACAAGATGTAATAATGTAAAATGAAAATTAACGGTGAAAGTAAATATTTTCTTGTATTTTACAAAAATAAATAGGCAGCATCTCAAATATTGCAGTTTATTCCAGTAGTGTAATTCAAGAGACGCATAATTGATGAATTCTCTCCATTACTTGACTTTCTTCCAATTCGACTTTAAACACTCCAATCAATCACCGCTATTCCCTCTCTATAAACACCTTAGCAAACACTCGCAAAATCCAATGAACCCTCTGTCACAACAAAACCCATCCCAAGCTCTTAAAAACTTTCAATCATAAATGTCCATCTCCCCCCTCCTCCTCAAAAGCACCTCTAGCGCTCCCTTTTTCACTGAGGCTAACGACCTCGCTTCATTAAACTCCGCTTTCAAAACTCTTTCCGCACGTCTCACACCGCCTTATAAAGCTTTTTCGTTCGCTCCGCGACTTCTAAATACAGATCGCGCCTGGTGAGCGCGAAAAATCAGCGCCCGCAGCGGCGCACGTATACACATGAGCGAGCGCTTAACCGTGACCAATAATTTCGAAACTCGAAAAATTTCTATAACTTAGCGCGAGCGTCTTATTTTTCTTAGGGATATGTACACCGGAGAGCGTGATGGGATATGGTAGACTGGAATTTCTAAAGCTGGAGGTATAATGAATGGCGGCTGCCGCTGGGAGAGACAAAGCTTGCTCGCGTGGAGGGAAAATCGAATTTTATGATAGAGCCGGTGTGTTGGTCAAGATCGGTTAGTAAAGAGACGGGAGAAAGCGTGGAGTGTTATATATTGGTACAATCGCGACAATATATTTATAAGACATAATCCCTGAGTTCGGTTGGATTTATTATGTTTGGATAGCCGGCTATCATTTTTTTTTAAAGCTTGGACTATAAATTGTCCTAAACACAGCGTTCGACGGCTCAATCATCGCCGTAGGAGGCTTGATGAAGGCTTAATAATTCGACTGTGAGCAGGTGCATCTGGTATACTGGATATTCGTGCGCGTTCGAGTTTAACGCACGTTTCTAGAAAGTTAACACGCTTTCCAGGACGTTAAAATACTTACTCCCCTCTTGACGTGTGCTTTTGTCTTTCTTGCGCTTTACTTGCATCAGCCTTCAAAAGTGAAATGCGCCATTATACTTGATTCAGGAACTTTTTACTCGAAATCCTCTGCCCATTCAAGTTTTGAAAATTTGTAAAGAAATTCAACTGAGCAAAATCCGACGCTCTTTCTTCGTAAAAAAATCGAATTAACCAACGAAAAAGCCAACTCTAAATCAACAGAGAATCACCGAGGCGCCCTCGTGGCGGTCAAGCGTGAAAGATCGCGTTTTTTTCGCTTTCAAAACGACGGCTGCGTACGGAAAGCTCGCGCGCGTGCGCGCGTCAAGCCAAGCGCGTCACGATAAGATTCGCTTCTCTCGTGACTGCGGCTCTCTCGTCACTCTCGATTTTTTTTTCTCTCTTACCGCATCGCTTCCCCTCGGATCTCTCGTATGCTTTTCTCTTTATATATTTTAGCTCCCACATTGTAATCTCGAATTAGTATTTATAGCCCTCGGCGATATATCGGCTCTGTGTTCCATTCGTCACGCGACGCCAGCTCATCACTCGTATGCGATACGTATGATTTATCAGTCTCAGAAGTCTATAATAAATTTGAGCTTATTTTCGACGACGAAATTAAATCGAGGAGGGATAGCGATTATCATAGTTGCGGGGGGAAATGGAAAAGGCGCTCGTGCAGGAAAACAGTTTCATATTCGCGCGAGTGTACATAGAAATGCATAAAGTTGATTTCTCCGGCGGGCAGAGAGACACATGTAGAAAGTGCACCGGCCGAGCGAGCCGGCCATTATCTCATTATTGAAATATCAAATAAAAGCGAATCGAGCGCCTAGCGAATTTTCCATCTTGAGAGCGAAATTAGTGCCTCTCTCCCCGCTTGGGTAAAGTAGGGGGAAGAGAAAATGCAGTAGGCTAAGAATAACTGAGTAAGTTGCACGCTGATATGGGAATATAAGTGCGAGCGCGCTGTTTAATTCAATGCCAAGAGTTCGCGAGCGGACTGTTTACGTAAAATGACGCGTGCGAGCTACTCGCGGGTCGTTAGCACGGGGATTTATATAATTTTAGTATATGATTTGCATACTGGCGCTGATCTGGATGTGGGTAGAGTTAATTTTCCGTGTGAATGCAGGAAAAGGCGGGCGCTGGCAGGTGATTAATTGGGTACAGGTGTAGCTTGTACGTTTGAGCGTTCTTTTATTACTAATAAGTGGAAGTCAAATGAACTGATATCAATGAATTTTTCTGTGTGTTGTCTTAAATATCGCAGAATAGTAAATTAAATGTTCACCATTATCACTATTACGAATCTATTCACCCGAGGAAGCATATACGGTAAAAACATCGCACGAAGAAAAAGGAAATTAACAGACTCTCACACAATTGCAATTCTCACCTGCAATTCTCCACGCATTGCAGTAGCTAAACACGTTCCAGGAATCCTCTCCGACACTACATAAACTCCTTCTCAAAGTACGAACGTGCCGCGGTTCTCGGGCGCATAAAAGCCAAGCGTTTCTCCTCGCGGCGATGATCTTCTAAGTTCTAGGTCACGGGTACAGTTGGCACGTTTGTCAGATGTACTTTCTTCGCTTTTTCGATATCGCGACACCTGTTTGACGCGCGAGCTAGCGCGCAACTCATCAAACCGTGCGTTTTTCGGATAATAGAGCTGGGATTAGAAACTTGAGAGATTAATCGCTAATGTTCGGAAAATAATTTGCTTTTCTAAATGCTTGGGACGTTGAGAGTGGAGAGAAGGAAGAGGTGGTTTCGTTTTGCTTTTTTGTAATTTGCTTGTAACTTGGGATATCGTTTATAGAAGGTAAACAGGTGTGTGGTATTTTTGATTTGGATGATGTATTTTAGTTGGGTGTATAAATGAGCGGTGATAACCAAGCATAAAATGTTTCTAGTAATATAAGTTGATATAGTGATATTGAAGTAAGGATTTTTTACTCATTGCAACATGCGACCGCTGATTATACGTAATCGTTTCGTCGGAAGTTGAAAAAACTGTCTGTCTCAGATTTATGATCGAATGATACCCTTAAATTTCTTCATATCTAACTCTTTAATTAGATAAATTTTTTATCGTCTTTCCAAGGTCTGAAATTTTCTTAAAATATTCCTCGTACAATATCTATCGATAATTTAATATGCATACAACACATCGTTAAATATATCTTCTTATACTAATCCAATCAAAATCCATCGATTTCAGAATTAAAAAACAAATTTACAAAATAAAAAAAAAACAATAACTCACTAACAAAAGCCCTCTTATCTCTTTGCAGAACATAAACCTTAAAAGATGTATCGGCTGTGCCTGGTGCTCTGGGCAGCCAGCGGCGCCCTGCAGGCCGCCGCCCAGTACGACAGCATCGAGAGCCGTTCGGTCGCCTACCCAAGCAAATCGAGCCTCGGACCACTCTACAGTGGCTTCAGTGGTTCTTCTGGCTACCGCGACAACAGCTACGAGGATAACGCGGTTACGCCCACGCCGTCGCCTTCGCCGATTTACCGTAGTCCCAGTCCGTCTCAGCAGGTGAGTCTTGTTTTGTTTATTATCGAGTCTATGTGAAATTGTGAATACTAGTTAGAAAGTAATGTGACATGATGTGAATATCATTGTTTGCTTATGGTGTGTGATTGATGGATTGTATAAAGTCGGTTGGCAATTTTTCAGGTTTACAGAAAACCAAGCGAGTATCAAACACCCGTGAAGATCTCTCAGCAGCGTCAGCAGATTCGTGGCGGGCCCACGCAATACTCCAAGAACGGCCAGGTTAAATACAAGGTAAATTACTATGGTTTATCACTTTTCACTACTTACATATTTTTTAAATTAACTTCGACTAATGTTATTCTAATTAAAGGAGGAAGAATTACTGGAAGAGGAGAAAGAGGAGCCCGATCGTCTGAGCCTCCTCCTGCCCCAGAGCAAATTCGACTGCGTCGGTAAACAGACCGGCTACTATGCCGACGAGGATCTGAACTGCGAGGTCTTCCATTACTGTCAGGACAACGCCAGGCACTCCTGGATATGTCCCGAGGGTTTCACTTTCCATCAGGTAGAACCAATAATGCATTCATGAATATCAAATTCACTTCCGCTCGGCAAGCTTACGTAAACTATCTCTCTTATATACTTTAATACCGGCCACTCGCGATCGGGATCAGATATACATATAAATAAAATCGATTTTTTACTTTCGGCACGCATATCTTTGAATTTGCATTAAAAATCCATTTAATTCAGATACGCCGTTCTCACGTACACACATCGGTATAATTCAGAAAATAAATTCACTTTCATTTAAAAGCTATCCGTTCGATCTAGCCGCGGTCAACAGGAAAGCAAATTATAAACTGGCCAGTAATAATAATAAATTAAAGAGAAAAATAAAAAGGGTAAAACGAAACGGAAACATTCCAGGTTCACCTGATCTGCATGCCGCCGAGCGGCGACATAAGCTGCAAAAAGAGCTCGCAGTATCACTTCGTTAACGAGTATCTTTACAAGCCATTGAATCTAGACGAGGCCGAGAGCAAGCCCAACGTGACGCTCAGATACAGCGAGAGATATTTCCCCTCGGACATTTACGCCGACGAGCGAGAAAGTAACGAGTACCGCGCCAGCTCGCACGCGCCGGCTCGAAGACCTGTGAGTATACTTATATAGCTTTACCTGATTATGATAAAGCTACCTACGTGCTTATTAGGCTCTTTAAGAATTTAATGCTTTTTATGTGTTATTACTTTGTTTTGCAAGTAGTGAGTAATTGTTTTTTCTTCGTTTAGCTAACGATGTAATTATTAATAATCTTAGTAAAGAATAACTTTAAAACATATTGTTTAAAAAATCTGTATTTACAATTTAAGTATATCCACCATGGTACAAATTTTACCATTCGAGTCTATATAAAATCGATATTTTTTGATCATTTTCTACCTAACAAACTAAATTAAATGGTTAATAAATAAGTAGTATCATTTCTAGCAGGGTAATTCAAACGATTAAAAGTATTAACAATACGCTTATTCCAACTACAGGTATACGTTAACCAGCAGCCAAGTCCAACGGTCAACAGCTTACCGAACGTAGGTCGACCATCGCAGTCATCGTCAGCTACGCCCTTGTATCGTGTTCCCATAAATCAGGTGTTCCGCAGCCCCGAGGAGGTAAACATTCCCCTCCAGCAGAGACGACCTCAGTCTTTAGCTTCCTCGGCTGCTCATAATCAGGCTGGCCTCAGGAGGTTCCCCCAGGTCAGACCTGACGATGAGGATTATGAGTAGATGTGACTTTCAGGAGCGAGGATTATGTTTTTTTTTTACGATTGTCTTGAGCGAACGCTGAAAAAATGGTTCGACCGTTGATCGATATTGGAATGTTGTTAGTATTTAAAGATTTATTATTGATTTATTTTAAAAATTGTATAAATTTAAAAAATAATTAAAAAATTTAAGACAATGGTAAAAATAAAATAAAATTTTTGTGGGTATTTTTTTAAATTAAAGTAACATGAGAACATTTGATGATTGATTCTGGATTGTCATTTGAAAAATGTACTAAAAATTTTCTATCTCGACTTAAGAAATTCGGTCAAACTCAACAATTTTTTAGCGTTCACAAATGCCGTAACGATTGTCATCGCGCAACGTGTCAGTTTGATCAGCATATCATTTACACACTGTCATCCAATTACATTACTATTTTTTTAAACGTTTTTTTATATTATAATATTATTTAAGCGTGTATTTCATTAAGTATTCGCAAGTAGCTTTGTAAGAGAGATGCGAGGAATTAATTGGAAAGGCGAGGCCAGTCGCAATTTTTGTTGTTAGCGGCGTTTTTTTCTCAGCCGCAAAGTTAGAGAGACGAAAGCGACGATTATACGCATCGTTGTATATATATTATATATTGTATTGCTATCGGCGATTAAGCGCCGAGCAGACCGGAAATACGAGTGATATTCATATATATGTAATCGTATAGAATATACCTATATTTGACGCCTTTACGTGCGTAATTAAAGTGTATACTTTATATATATATATATTTAAAAACTTATAAAAATATGGACAAATAAATTGTTATTGTGTTTTTTTAAACAATCATTTCTTTTCACTCTCCACAATCTAATTACCTATTTTATAACATTTTGTACGAACGTCTAAGTAACGAATATGAGTCACAAAATATGTAGTCTCATTATTATAATGACCAGGTGTGCAAGCAGCCTTGGCGAGGGCCCAACTTCGATCAATACTATGGCACTATTTTTTGCAGCTTGTTACCAACGCCACTTGCTTAGAAAAAATTAAAAAACTCACAATCAGCATTTTCTCGATGTTAAACTATGCAAAACGTAATTAGCAATTCCCTAATTATCTCTGAAAATTTCAAATTTCGCGCAACGGAAATAGGCTGCTATATATATGTATTTAAAGCTGCCTGCGCGCGCGGCAAGGCAGGCCGATGACCGCGCCAATTTCTTAGAGCAGTCGCGACTCGCGAGTCGACACTTAAACGCCAAGCGCCCTCTACCTACTATCATTCGATCCGTTCTCTGGCTACACGCGTTCTCAGTGACTGTCCGGCGATCATATCCATTTATCTATATATCTATATAAAATATATATATCAGTAGCCGTAGGGCTAAACATGGCGACGGTTGTTACGGACGACTCGGTGTTATTTGCATGACCCGCTAGTTTTCATTTATTTCAACCCCCTCCCCTACTTTTAACAGTCCCATAATACACCGCTGCATCGTTAACGAATCTATTCTTCGGGCAACATCTGCGAGTGTGTTTTATACGAAGCCATTTAAAAAAAAGAGACAAAGGTCGTTCCGGAAAGTTTTGGACGTTGCATACACATCATAAGTGCTGCCCCCCCCCCCCCCCACGGGACGCGCCCTACGGGGGAGAGGTTGATACACTTTTCCGCGTGTGTCTGGTGATTTTCGTCGATCCATTGAGCGGACGGTGAAGAGGCCATGGCGGCGGCAGCTGCTGCCGCCCTCCTGGACGAGCTCATGGGGAGGAACCGCAACGTCCTCCCCAACGAGAAGCCCAAGGAGCTCAACTGGGAAGATCCTGAGGTGAGTCTGGCTATTGTGTTTTTGGGAATGCCGGTTTTTCTGACTCTTGCTGGAGGTGAGCGGTTGAAGTTGTTTCTTCTGGGGAGGCTGGGTAGTGGCTGTTTGTAAGCGATGCAGCCAAGGAAAAAGTTTTGGGAGAGATTTGATTTTCGTGTTGACTTTGACCGATTCAGTTGAGCGATTGTGGATCGATTGATTTGCTCAGGATGAGTGACCACTTTATTTAATTGTAATTATTTATGCTTTTCTTACAGTTCTGCAAGTTGTATCTGGTCAAATTCTGCCCGCACGACTTATTTGTCAATACACGAGCAGATTTAGGAGCTTGTTCAAGAGTGCACGATGACGAAGCAAGAGAGCTTTATGAGAAAGCTCCTTATTCATATCGTAAGCAGCAGTATGAAGATGAGTTTGTACGATTTTGCCAAAGTATGCTTAGTGAAGTAGAGAGGAAGATTATCAAAGGAAAACAACGTCTTGCACTTATTGGAAGGACAGAAGCGGTATGTAATTAATTTTATTATTTTTTATACATTAAATGTACTAAATAACTTAGCACTTTTTAAATTCATATTATAATATTTTAAATATTTTTCACAAAGAAAAGACGAAAAATCTTATTTTTATGCATTATTGTTTGAAATTTTTAAATCAATATATCAATTTTAATAATATGTAATAAAAATTTGTTTATTTCTTGATTTACTTAAAATGTATTTAATTTTACAGCCAACTTTGTCTCCTGCCCAAACTCAGAAGAATGAAGAGCAGATTGCCTTATTAACAGAAAAAATTAATAAACTTGTAGAAGAAGCAGAACAAAGTGGCATTCAGGGAAATGTAGAACAAGCTCAAGGTTTAATGCGCCTATGCGATCAGTTAAAAGAAGAAAGAGAAGCCTTACGTAAAACAAACGATAATAGTCACTACAATCAGGTAACAGGTTCTTTGGTAATACTTGCAAGTTCAATATTTTAAAAATCTATTTTCATTTTGGATTTGTTGCTCCTTTTCATTTTAAGTATAAAATGTAAATGAGTTAATTTAAATTCTTTTGCATCAATTCAAGGGATAAAAAGATAAATCAAATTAAAAATATAACTTTGTATAACATTATAATAAACATAAAAAATTTGTTTTAGACTGCAGAGTTAGCAGCTGCTCAAGAAAAACAAATGGAAGTGTGTGATGTATGTGGTGCATTCCTTATTGTTGGTGACGCACAGCAAAGAATAGATGATCATTTAATGGGAAAACAGCATGTTGGTTATGCTCGTTTAAAAAGTGCTTTACTGGAAATCCAAGTGAGTTTTTATTGCTTCTTAATGTACAAGCTTGTATGTAAATATTCTTATTAAATGTGAAAAATAATTATAATGTACTTTTTAGGCAAAACGAGAGAAAGCTAGAGAAGAAAAAGATCAAAGGCGTGAAGAAGAAAGGAAGCGATCACGAGATGATGATAGAAGGAGAAGAGACGATCGTGATAGAGACAGAGGCAGAGATAGAGACCGTGAGAGAGATAGAGATCGAGATAGAAATAGGGACAAAGATAGGGATAAAAGAGACAGAGACCATGATAAGGATAGAGACAAGCGACGAAGACGGGATGATGAGAAAAAGCACGACAATTCACATAGGTACAGCTTTTTTGTATTTCTGTAAATTTCGAAAAATGAAAAATATTCACGTGTCATGTATGAGAAATAGATGATGATTGTGGTATGAAATTTGAAATACATGAATTGTTTAATGAGTTCTTCTTTTAGGAATTCGAAACACCGAAGTAGAAGTAGATCAAAAGATAGGCATGATCGACACAAGGATGAAGAAAAAGAACATCGCCATAAAGATAAAGGTAACTAATTATTATTTTTAAGCGTAAAAACAAATTTTTGTAAGTTATTTAATTTAATGCATTTATAGGTTCTCACGATCATCACTCAAATTCAAACCACCAAAATCGCAAACGACACCGATCCAGAAGTAGAAGTCGCAAGTAACTACTCTTGATTGGTTAGTGAGCAGAAAGTCAGGTATGCACTATACAATTTACTATTAACGTCTCAATTACTGTACAGATTGTTTTACCAGGTAAGTTTCATTAGCAGCACCTTAATTCATGAGTAATGCTTGTGACCTTTTCCGTCAATTCATGGTCTCATCTAACTATAATATTTGGCGTGGTTTATCTCTCGAAAATTTTTCACACAAAATTCATGTTAGTGTTTCATTAAATTTTTGATATTGAAAAAAGGGTGGGTCAAGTTTGCTAAAATCAAACTTGGCTGGAAAATTCTAAAAGGATAAAAATGATCATTTGTAGATGTTGAGACGTTAAAAAAGTTACTTAGATTATTAAATATACAGAGCAAAATAGGAGAAGGTATACCTATTCTTGCTTTGGGTCGAACATAATGTATCTTTAGGTTGTACACAAAATTTTTATAAACTCCAAGGACAGCATAGAGTATTTTTATTGAAAAAAAGTTAGTCATTAAATGGAGGAAACAGAGTCTACTTCCATAAACCTGCCTCGACAGTGCCCTGTGTGACTGACTATACAATCCTAGCTTCTACTACGCATTTCAGAGGTATTTATGGCGGAATGTAATACCAGAACATGGCCTCTTTTTACATAAAGATATTACTATTGTAAAAATAAAAAGTATAATTATTTATTCAGGCATTAATCAAATTCGTTACTTTTAAATAACGATTAGTACATTCATACTATTTTGTAAAGATAACTACAAAATATAAAAGTTTTACTGAATAATTAAATTTAATAAAGGGGGTTGATACAAAAAAAAAATTGGGTAACAAATACTTGTATTTGTTTTATTTAGTACATAACTCAATCAACATTAACATAGTAATTGACGCTCCGCCTTCGCGTCTAATCTAGTTTTTGCTAAATAACAATCGTGCTAATAAAAAAAAAAAAAAAAAAAATTTTGGAATAAAATATACGTTTCTTTGGTAACTATATACATAGGCATAAGGTCAACTGGTAGTTTCTTATTGATGCATACTCCTGTACTTCTTCAAATCATTAAAATTTTTTCATTAAGGTGGGTCTTGCATAAAAAAGCAAGAACCACCTGAAATTGAAGCTTTGTATTGTAGATCATGTTAACATTATTACCTATATTTGAAAACTTTTAGGGTAGTTTCTGGATCATATTAGTAAAGTTAATTCATTTCATGGCAGAATTTCATATTTCACACTTTAGTTGAAGAAAATACACATATTCATATCATGGTTATTTAACGCAAATTTAGGTGAACAATCTACAGAATAAAGAAATCCTAAATGTACCGAAAAACCGGTTTTATGTTAAAGCCGGAAATTGAAGCTGGGCTACCGATATTGAAAATTTGAACATTGCTGAATCTAGTGCATAGGTATTTTTATAAATACAATTTTGTTTCATAATTTTATAAATCTATCCGTTTAATTGTTATAAGCAGATTAAGTAGGAAAAATTTGTAGATTTACACTTTTGCTTTTAAGCAATAGCAAAATTTAAAAAAATATTTATTTTTTTTTTTTTTTTTTTTTTTTTTGGATTTTTGAATAATTTTTATAAAATTTTCTTTGATATAAATATATATTTTTTGCTGGAAATAAATAGTTTAAAATTTTTGTTTAATGGGAATTTTATATTTATATGTTTTAAGAATTTTAAAAAGAAAAAATTTTGTTTACATTAAATAGAAACTTTTAAATCAGATATTTTGATCAATACTTTTTTAAATGTTTTGTAAGCCATTTAAAAATAGGTTAAACAGGCTGAAATTTTGTGTCAAATTTCGTACCTTTTTGTATACATAATTATGTGCCTAACAAGCTTGTTAAAAATTTTTTTTTATCTTGTACTTTCACAGTGTGCATTGTCTATTTTCAGGGGATCGTTGGCTGGCAGATGCAAGAAACGAGCGCCACTGCAAGTAAACTGGAGGCCGGCTTAATGTACGTTTAAGGTAACGATTTTCCATAATACGGTTTGAATAATGAACGCGCATTTTGTAATGGCAAGATCTTTGACAATTAAACGGGATGTTGGACGCCGTCTTAATGAATTTTTCTTCGTCAACCTTCCTTTATCATTCAGTCAATTCAGATATACGTAATTACGTGCGTGAGTTGCGTAAATCATTTTACACATTGGCTGCTAATTAAATTATTTGTAAAGTGTATTATTGTTATTGCAATTGTACTGACTATGTACCAATGATAAATGTTATCTGAAGCATAGTAGTTGGATGATCTTGTTAACATTGGACAAATAAAGTATTCTGGAAGTTTTTTTTTAACATTCAGATTCTTGTAATAATCAATTACATAATAGGGGACGTTTTTCTTGTAAAAAATTAATAAATAATTTACCTGTAAACATGAAATAAAAGCCTTCAACAAAAACATAACTCTTTTATTCCCTTTATATAGTTAATTAATTGAAAGTGCAACTCATAGTTATAATAGTATATTATGTGCCAAGGGCGATAAGTGGACCTTTATTGCCCAAGTGTGGAGTTTGCAGTACGAGTTGTAGGCGAGCTAGCACGAGCCGAAGACGAGTACTGCAACCACATGAGGGCATAAAGGTTCATTTGTCCGTGGTATATGCAGTACTTTATGTAACGCAGGTATTGATATTCGGATTTTGTTGGACATAAAAAGCGGGGTTAAGTGATCATTTTTAGGCACGGCAACCTCCGTCATGTAATATTTAAATTTATATTTGATATCGATTGAGAAGTAAGAAACTTAAGAAAACGAATTAAAAGATATTTAAATACTATTTCTATTTGAAAAAATAATCTT
>JAPYZA010003201.1:0-15643 GCA_030522685.1 Eupelmus azureus | reverse complement strand
CCCAATTAAATCCCAACATAGCAAAGCAACCACCCTAATTCAACAAAAACTCCCTCCATCACAACTCGACTTCATATAAAAAATCCAAAATCTCCAAACCCACCTCCCTAACTTTCTCCACGAGATTCTTCAGCTCCTCCTTGCAATACTGCGACTCCCTCTCCAGATGCTCTATATACTCCTCCTGCCTCTCGATAAAAGACGACAGCTCAGCCGGCGGCACCGCAACCCTCTCACCCCCGTAAACTGTGTGTCCTGGTGTCGTCGGCGGATAGTGATGGTGATGGTTCAACCGGGACGAGTAATACTTGCTCCTGACTGTCGGCTCCTTCTTCGACATGTCGCTCAGCACGCTCTGGGTGTCGTCGGCGTACTCCTCGATCTGGGGTACGTTCTCCTTGCACATCCGTTTGCTCATCGCTATTGGTTTACTGTGGAGGATGGATTTTTCGAATTGTTAAATTAAGGGTTAGGGTTGGAGGGTATGGAGAGAAAGAGAAAATGTTTATTACGAGATGGTTAGTTTGGGCCCGTAAGACTCGGCCAGCAGGTACTTGAGTTTCGAGACCGCTTCTCGGTAGGCGATCTCCGTGTGGTTCGGATACTTTTTGCGGATGGCGTCCATTTTGTAAGTGCCGCCTAGCTTTCTGAAAATGGACGAATGTCCTCGTGAGTGGATGAGTTCGTGATTTTGTTGAAAGTTGATTGATGAGCTGCGATGGGGTTGACTTCGTGTAATGGTATGATCGATTAAAGGGTATCGTGCGAGTTATTATAGCGTACGGAAATTATAGTCTTGTTTTAGAGAATGATTAAAGGGTTGTTAAGTTTTCAATAAAATGTGACCTATAAACTGTTACACAATATTTGCTTACATATTTCCTCGCGTTACTATGTATATGTGTCGTTTGGTGAAGAGATAATGAACTAGTATATAGTAGTCAGACGTGCACTTATTTAAAATGAAATCCAATAATTTATCTGTCAACTCTATAATCTTTTGTAATTAAATAAAGTTCAAATAATTAACAAATACCGTGCTTTCAACGATTTAAGCCAACGTATTTTAATATTTTAAGCCGTTAACTCAGCTGGTTATAAACTAAATTAGTTAAAAAATAATGATGTACAAGTTAAACATTAGATGCACATTTTTTTTTATTTTTTAGTCAAAATTTGATATTGTATTTCTCTTTTAAAAACTTCTGTTTTTATTAAATTATAAAGAATTAACAGTTTTTTAGGATTTTCAAAAGTTTTTATGAATGATTTATTAGGAAAGCTACTAAAAATAAAAAATAAGGATTTAAAAAAAAAGGATTTAATAACCGATTGCTTAATTCATTTATATTCAACGATAAATTAAATTAAATTTTTTGTTTAATAGTAGATGTATTTTTGTTAACTATTACAAAGTATAGAGTTTATTTTGTTAAATACTTACCTAAATCTAAATAAATTAGTTTATTATCAATTATTTATTCTTTTAGTTTAACAAACTTTTAACTTAGTATAGAAAATAATAAAGTAAAATTACTTATATATTTTTTAAACGTTATAGTTTACAAAAATAAACTCTAAATTTAATTAATAGAAAATTATAATATTACTTAAAAGTTTGTTAATAAAAAGTTTATCACGAAAGAAATATAAATGGATTTAACTATTTATAAGCCAGACTGAAACTTCAAGTGTATCTAAATATACTACTGTCATAAAAATGTGTTTTAAGTAGGAAGCCTAATTAAGCGAATACTTTAAAAGTTCGAAGTTAAAACGAGTTTGTCATGAAATCACTACTTACCCTTCCTAAAGTTTTTCTCGTGTTTCATGATATTTTTTTAAAATAAATTGTTTTTATAGCTCATAAAATGAATTTCTCATTAACGCAGCAACTTTAATGGTAATTATTTTTATAATACTAAATTTTGTGTCTTGACAGTACCATCTTTTATAGTAAATTTAAAATTCTATTTCGGCTTAATCGCGTGAATTTCAAACATTCTGTACGAAAAAATAAGTGTGCCAGTAGAAAAGCGTAAAGTGAAAGAGAACGGGTGCACTTATACTCATCATGACAGTGAAAAAAAGGAATTGTGTAATAACGGGCGAAAAATCAATATAGAATGAAAAGTGTGCACGATATTTTCTGAATCACCGACAGGTGACTCACGCCAACCTGTTCATTACATATTTATATGCAGCCGAAAGTGCACAGACCTGCATCGCACAGTCACCCCTACATTTCCCAATCAAGCAACAACCATCTAAACGCAAACATAAACATACAAAACAAAATCATCAATCAAACGAAAAATACAGCAACAACAATCTTAATTTTTCCAGCCGCTCGTGCAGTGAAGCCAACCAAAAGTGCCATCATCCCCCCATCTCGATTACCGCGTCTTCATTCGCCTGGAGCCAACGGAAGGACAGCCAACGCCGATCGGACCTCCGCTCCTGAGCTCGCAGATCCCGGTGAGGGGCAGCTGCCTCCTTAAATGGTGATGGCAGTGATGGTGCAGCCGCTGAACCGCCGACGCGCCGACAGCAGGAGCGGGACTGACAGTAGTCAAGTGCCGGCGGCCGTAATAGCAGCGACTCATATCCCGCGATGTGTCGCGCCGGGCGGAGCGCCGAGAACTCGCGCGCGCGCTCCGGCCGCATAGATAGGGAGGCAAAATCGATGGGGGCCGAGCGCGCAGGTATACAGACTGGCGCGGCGAATCGCGTGCGCTCCGGCTATGTGGGGAGCGAAGGGTGCCCGGGCACCGCGTGTCACGGCACGCTATCTTCGCCGATATCCTCCAAACTTTTGGCCCATTAATTCGAGCGGCTCCCCGACGAGCCGCGGGGAGGTGGGATCCTCCCGCTTTTATTTCCGTCGCTGGAAAACGGCTTTGACAATTGCCGAGAGTCGCCGTTAGGGCTGAAGCTTACTAAATGAGCGATGCGCTGGGAGCGGTAATTTGGAACGAAGTTTTGATTGCCGCTTTTTTTGTTTTTTTTTCTCTTTTTTTTATTATGAAATTATGTATTTTTTTACTTTAATGAGTACAAAGATCTGTACAGAGAGAGTTTTAGATTGCGGACATGTATGTACAAAAGTTGTTTTGTTATCACAAAAGTATGACGGCTTCTTTTACGCTGTGGGTATGAGTGTAATATCAAAATAATCACTATTACATTTTTAGCCTGCAAAAATGCAAGGTAATCTGTAGCTGAGCTGTTGGAACTGGAAGACTTTTTATTAACTAAATTATAATTCAAAACTTTTATATATGAATACTTTTAATGAGTATATGTAGATAATTTTATATGTTTCGAGTTAATTCGAAACTATATCAATACTTTGAATATTTTTACGTACATTATCGTACAGTCAATTAAACTCTAAATAAACATAAGTTCATTTACAAACACTACGAAAAAAATTTCGCGTGGAATGTTAATGAGTTTTAGTAGTCAAAACTTACATTATACTAATTAATATTATCAAAAGTTAATCTACTTAAACGCAAAACTGCGTTCTTCTAAAATTAAACATAAAATTTGCTCCGATAAGGCAATTTACATGCTTTTTTCATTTCTGTAACAACTCAGCTACCGGTAACAAACTTTATCTTCGACATTCAAGTAACATAGAAAATATTTGTGCTATCTTAATAGACTTTTACGATTAAAGGAGATTCCTAGCGTTCAATTAATACTTATATTACGAGCATTATGCGCTGGCGTTATTCACCCGATTGTCTTCGATCTCCTCGTTTAAGTTACTATAATCGGCCGTCGCTCTTACAGCGCCTCTTCGGCCGGGTCTTCTCGTGAGCGTCATAACGAGGCCAACGATCACCGATCCGCCGCACACGAACGCCAATATGTTCCGGTAGTAGTCAGTGCAGTCGGACGTGCAGCGTCTGAAAATTAGATTGGTTTTTTAAAAGAGGGAAAGTATGTAGTTAGGAAATATCGGATTTTTTTTCGCAAACTAGCATCTTTGTGAACGAAGTTGTGATGTATTACAAAAGTTAATGTTGGGTTTATTTATTCTGTTTGAAAAAAAGTGTAGGATGCTATTTTCTTGAAAGATGCGCGAAAAACGTCGTTGATAAATTATTACGTCTAAGGCCTTAAACATTTCGCAATCGATCTTCGTTTTATATGTTAGATTGTCACGAAGTGACAAGTCACATAATAAATAATGTAATACGAAAAATGCTATCAAAATAATGATTGTTTTGAAATTTTTGTTTTCGTTTTCAAAAATAAACTTATTTTCGCGTATAATCGTTATTATGATAAACTAACATTTTCAGTTAAATAAAAGAATATTTTCAATAAATTTTATTGCTTATATTTTTACTTGAATAGAAAAATTATGAAAGACGAAAATTTATTTCTATCCTAAATATCAGTATTTGCTTTCACTATAAAATCAAATGTAATATTTTGCTTTGAAAATGAATGAAGTAACTCTTCAAGTCAAAATCGATCATATATTTTAGCTTGAGCTTGATGAATATAAATTGGAGATAAGAGGAAAGAGTATCAAATTTGTTACGTTTGTAACTATCGTTGGCATTTATAGAACAAATATTCGTATGTATATTGAACAAACAAAATTAGGATTGCATGCTTCCAAAAATATTTGTATTCTTATATTTAAACCATGTAGTTTATGAGAGGTCTTCCATCTTCACTTCATGACGATCTTTTATGTTATTATCATTAAAATTTTATTCTTAAATTTAATTTTTATATTTATAGAATAAATTACTTTAATTAAATTTCATTACAATTTTTCTTCCATGTGAATTTTGTACTTTTTTCTATGAAAAGCATACATTATATAAATGTAAGAAATATAATCAGTTTCAGTTTTTACATAAATGAAGAAATTTGTTTAATAATGCAAAAATAATATTTAAAATTAATAAAGAACTTTTTCGTTAAGTACGTCTTATTGTGCTCGGCTGTATCTACTTAAACGTATAAAATATAGTAAAATTGTATAAGTTTCCTTTAACTGTTTTGCTATCTACAAAAGTAAAATAGAATACTTATACAGAATTATTTATCGTTTAAGGTATATTTTTAAGTTGGAATTAAAATCGATTTTACAAACCTTAATTTTTATTAATAAGATTTTTAGGAAACGTTTATGCCAACGATATTTCTGGTGAAAAAATGAACTTTTCCATAGATTATTTTTAATACTAAATATAAATATATCTTTCTATCACTTATTGAATTCGTGAATATTAGAATAAAAAATGATTTTTCGCCATAGCGCGTCAAATGCTCTATTTTTTTCTATCGGCTTGGAAACTGAAAAGTGGACGTTTCGGCTAAGATAGTGGCAAAAAATAGTATACGCCCGACGTAGGTAATAGTAAATGAAGCTTTTGCTACCCTTGCATTTAGCTTGGGTGATAATACACATGTGCTCTGGATTGACTAATGCTTTTGCTTTGTATTATACTAACCATAAGAAAAGTATATTAAAATCAATTAAAAACGGATTTTTAATCAAATTTAAAACGGTTTTGCGCTCCAAAATTGTACGAATTAATAATTTTTAATTTTTTTTAAATTCTTTTAATTCGTTTTAATATTCTTTTCTTTAGTAGGGATAGAAGTTTAATATACTATAAGTTTAGTAAGTTAACTTACAAGTACTGAATTAACATGACAACAAGTCCATTTGCGAGTTTGTCAGTGAAACTCAATACACCGTAAACAAAGGCACCATTTTCTGTTTCATGACCTATGTAATCTGCTGTTATGGCAAGACTAGTGACAAGCATCATTGAACCACCAGCACCTGTAAATAGAGAATTTATTTGTCAATGGTCATTTAAATTATGTGTACTTTGATTTTACAAAAGAATTTATACTTACCTAACAGTAAAGAGACTGGATATATATAAAGTTCAACAAACGTATGGCCTTTTCCCAAATAGATCCATACACAAGCACCAAGCCCCAGTATAGCTCCAATTAAATATGCAAGTTTTCTCCCTAATTTTGCATTGATATAGTTAATTAATAAGGAGGCTTTAAAGCTACTTAGGAACATTATTAAAGGTATAATAGCAAGAGATGTGGCTGGCAGTTTCAATGTTTCATGTAAATACAAAGGTATGTAAGTTTGTGATAAGTTTACAAATAATCTTGTAGGCATATAAATGAATGCTAGTTGATATAATTCTGGATTTTTGAATATTGAGAATGGTGGTTTGAATTCTCGTTGTGATTGGTCCTGAGAAACATTTGCTAAAAATAATTTTTTTATTAGAATCAATTAATATATTGACATAATATTTTTAATAGACTTTAATATATTAATAATTTAAAAAACTTACTTGAAGTATCACTTGGACTGGTTTCTTTAACAAATATATGAAAAATAATTGTTGCAAAAAGACCAACGGACATTCCTATTAAAACTATTTGTTGAAATTTGTGTGCATCTTTTTGACCTATTTGGTCGCTTGGATTTTCACTCGTAATATGAAGTATTGCCCATGTTACACAGTATACAAGGACATTTGAAAATACCGTAAAACTGTATCTATATTACAAAAATTAATTAAATTAATGAGTAGTAAGAATACATACTCATACAAAGTTCATATAACAAAAGTATTAGAATAATTACCGAATTGCTGCGAGTGCTGTGCGTTCATTTTCTGATGGAGTAAGATCAGGAATCAACGATAAATGAGATATTTGGACTGAAGCCCAACCAAATTGAAATATTATTACAAAAGATGCATAATAAACAAGTTGTGCCCATTCATGAGCTTCTTCACAGCCAATACATTGATAGAATATAAATGGAAATGAAGCAAGTACACAAATTGTTCCTAAAAATTAATTCTTTGCTTTAAAAATCTGAAAAATTTTGAGAATAACCCATGAGTAATCACAAAGTATCTTACCAGTTAAATGCCAAGTTTTCCTCCTGCCATATCTGCATAACCAAAAATTGTCATCTTTGTCAGCATGTAGGCCAACAAACGGAGTGGCCATAGCATCTGCTACTTGACCAATAAGCAAAATGCCTCCTGCATAAGCAGGACTAAACAATAGCACATAATGAAAATAAACTAATAAATAAGTAAACCACATTGACGCACAAATGTCATTTAGAACATGACCTACTCCATACGCCAATTTATGTCTAAACGGAATCCTCCTATGTTCTCGTTCACTAGGCTCCTCAACAATGCTATCCATCTTAAAAAAACAATTGAATGTTACCAATAGTTATTATAGATATAAAAAGTAAATAATGTTTATTTGAACAAAGCTTGAAACAAGTGTTAAACAAAACACAAACAATAATTCAACAAGTGGTAACTTGAATGTAACTAACCTTAAATATTTGTCTTAAAAATATCTTCATTGAATTTAACTCACGACTCACGTGAGTAAATGATTCAATTATTTATTAAAAATACAATGGACGGTATGTATACACAATTCTTGATAAATCACAACCACAGATTTTACATATGTTGTTATCTCTCCAGTCTGTTGTGTGAAACACCCATCATAGACTCATAGTGACACACACACACACACATATTACCCATACAGACACACTGACTTAGTCACACTCATACTTTCACTCAGCTCATCCATACCAATACCAAGGCAAGGATTACATGTATGACTAATGACCTGTTTTGGATTATCTTCTGAGAAAAATTTTGTGTATCAATATTAATATTTATTGAAATATTAATCATATTATTTACATTAATAAATTTGTTTTTATATTCAAAGACATCAAATTAATCATTAATTTTCTTAAAAGTAATTAATTGAAAGGAGGTATTACAAACAGACATATGAATGTTTCATAAATTTTATTTTTGTACATCACAAAATTTCATTAGGTATTTTAATATTATACACATGTGGACACTATTGAAAATAATATAATAATATAATCATGATAAAACAATGTTTTTGCAAGCTTTCCCAATATATTAATCGTGACACTTAGGCATTCTAAATTAAAATTCGAACTACATGCATATTTACATAGAAAACAAAAATAACAGGCATCGGCGTACTGTTGTACAGTTAATGTACAAAGCTTTATAACTTGCATAAAAATCAAGTATTGTCTAACTCTGATGAGAACGCATGTAAATACTGATCGATCTGTTTGGAATTAACACGAACATTACAATTTATCAAGCATCATCGTTCTCCTCCGTGAAAAGATTAACAGGTTACAAGTATGATACAAGTTCTTCAATCAGACGCTGAGCGACGATCTGGAGTTGAGGTAAAACTGATGGCCGGAGAACAAAAACGTCAGAACGTAAATGCAGGCAGCTATCCAGCAATTATAAGCGTTCCTCATAAAGCCACTGGTCGCTGCCATGTAGAAGTCCGCTGGCTTGGCGAACTTCGCATCCTCCAGTGGCAGATCCTCGATCAGAGCC
The DNA here is from genome assembly GCA_030522685.1 of Eupelmus azureus. NCBI lineage: Eukaryota > Metazoa > Arthropoda > Insecta > Hymenoptera > Eupelmidae > Eupelmus > Eupelmus azureus. The sequence goes on along the minus strand of JAPYZA010003201.1, from coordinate 7,178 downwards.
ACGCTCTTAAAGTAAAAGAATATACCCATCAGGACCTGAAAAGCCATTAATCAAACGTTAACTTCACCATTCACCTGGCCAGCAAAACTAATCTTTAGCAGAGTCAAAGCAGTGTGCAAATTACAAGTTGGAAGATGCCCCAGGCTGAGATGACGAGGCCGCACAGGGCGTACTTAGGGCCGCAGACCTTCATCGCGCTTTTCCTGGATCCGGCTCAACAATCAGCCCAATATCTCATGTATCTCCTCGGCGAAGAGCGCGGACACAGTCGCCAAATACGCCCACGAGCTGCGGAAGATCAGCGGATCGCGGTCATATGATTACCTCCTCCTATATCGATTTAAACGCCACTTCAGACCGCTCCGAAACGAGCAGGAAGAGGCGAGAGCGCCACGAAGCTAGCCGCAAGTCGCGCGCCTATATATATAAATAGTATGTTTCACAATTTCCCACCTATACGATTCGCCAGATATATACGTATATATGTACGTAGGTGTGTATATATACTCGCGCGGCCCCACACCTACGTCAGCACGCAAGTAGTGCGCTGCACTCCCGAGTCCCGCGACGAGTGCGTGATTCATATGATGCTTCCTGCTGTTGCCAGCCCTGTTGATTCATACATGGGATATCATGGTTGACCGACTTGGTTAGTTCGGATCCTTTTTCTACATTTATTTTATTTATTCACCAGTGCTTAACGTCCTTAATTTCACCTTGGCGCGCTGGCTAAGCTTTTTACCTGGGCCGCTTTATTTTTCGCGCTCGCCGTCTGGCTAGCCGCGGGCTGGCGAGGCGCAAAGTCGAAGCTGTCACGAGCAGTGCGGTGCATCGCTTTTTGACAGCTACTCCGAGGCGCTTTCTCTATTAAAATAGGCGAATAGAGGCCGAGCTGGATTTTTAAGCGATGCAGTCGCGGCTGTGTTTTCTGAGGTGATTTTAACGATTTTTTCCTGTTGTTGCAGTGAACAGCGAGGCCAATGCCAGGAGGATCGCGATGGTGGAGAGCTGCTTTGGCAGTTCTGGTCAGGTAATCATTCTTTTTTGGTCTTTGTTGGGGGAAAATTTTTTTTTCTGGGTTGGTTTGGTTTGTGGTTTTATTCGGGAGTTGCGTGGATTGTTTGTTATTTGACGGGTGTTGCTTTGCAGCCACTGGCCGTCTCTGGAAGGGTCCTGGTCGGCGAGGGTGTTTTGACAAAAATGTGCAGGAAGAAACCAAAACCTAGACAATTTTTTCTATTTAACGACATACTGGTCTACGGAAATATAGTTATAAACAAAAAGAAGGTATAAATATCATTGGCACAATAATGTTTTTGGTTGTGAAATAAATATTTTTCCTTTGTATTCTAGTACAATAAGCAGCACATAATTCCATTAGAACAAGTTAAACTTGAGTCACTGGCTGATGACGGACGTAAGTTTCAAATATAGGTTTTAAATATTATTAAATTATAATTTCTTTTAATGTTTAATAACTCTTTGTAGAATATAGAAATGGGTGGCTAATAAAAACAGTGACCAAGTCTTTCGCCGTTTATGCTGCTACTGCAACAGAAAAACAAGAGTGGATGGCACACATTACAAAATGTATTGAAGATCTGCTTAGAAAAAGTAAGAAAAAATGCTTCTTTTTAGATTTAGAATTAATCCTTGAGTGTTTTCATGCTTACTTTGTTTTCTAGGTGGCAAAAAGCCTGTTGAAGTTCACGCAGCTGTTTGGGTTCCAGATAATGAAGCAACAATTTGTATGCATTGTAATAAAACACAATTTACAGTTTTAAATAGAAGGGTAACTATATTGTCACTTATGTTGAAATTAAACATCAAAAATAGGCAATAAAAACATTATTTTTATTTTTAGCATCACTGTAGGCAGTGTGGAGCAGTAGTATGCGGTCCATGCAGCAATAAAAAAATGGTCTTGCCAGGCCAGGGTAATGGAAAAGCAGTCAGAGTTTGTTTACAATGCTATGATGCTGCTAGCAAAGTAAAAGCAGAAACAAGACCATTAGCTGATGATAATAAAGATCAGCGCAACTCTGCAGATAGTTCTGGTGGAGATAGTTCAGGTGATGATGACGATACTGCCAATAAAGAAGAAAATCACGATGAGGTAAGTTTCATTTTTTAATAAATTAATGAAAATAAGTATTTATTTATTTTGTTTTTACTAATACCTGTTTACAATTGCAGCCCAAATTCTATTCAAGTTTAGCCCGATGAATTAAGAAAATAAAAACAGCACCTTTTAAAAAAATGAATCTTGACAATCAGCGCAGAACTTGAAATTTTCTTCTGAGATCTTGGAAAAGAAAATCGGCGACTAAAACAGTTGCGAGATATCGTCGATTGATATTTGAAAATGTATGTACAAGAGTTGTTTATTTCATTAAGTGACTATGTTTGTATAGATGTCACTTGCATACATTGTTGAAAATCGGGTATGCAAAAAACAGTAAATTTATATTAAGTTCAAACTAAGGACAAAAAAGACAATGCTTCGTACCTAATTTTAAGATTGCCACATTGTGCCTTTCTAAAATAGATGGCTTTATACGATATACAGACTAATTCAATATCAACAATTTTCCATTAGCAAGGGCAGAAATAATTTGTTATTGACCTTTTCTGCAAAATACATTTACCCAAAGATCAAACAATATTTTGATAGCCAAATTTTAGAATACATTCTAATAAGAATTTTTTATTATGCAATGCAAGGCTTGATTTACCAACCAAGGAAATATACTTTTTAATGCAACGAAAGACTATACATAACTTGTTGGCCAATATAAAACGTAATTAAACAAGAACAAGGAAATGGTATATTTTTTGGTTTAATATTAAAGAACATTTTTTATAATCTGAAAGCACATGTAACTTTTGTACATTTAATGAATAATATTTACTACTATATGTAACATTTAAATAATACATGCAATACTTTATATAAGTAGAAAATTGATTATTTTTTCCTTTAATTACAGCACAATTACATTTAGTTTTGCATGCCAATATTCAATTTTGTGTACATATATTAGTTTTAATAAATTAAGATTTTTTTTAATTTTAATTCTTTTTTATTTATTATAAAATTTAAAATACAAAATTTTTAACTATAAAATTTATACAATACTTTATTATTGTTCTATATACAAAACATAAATAAAATTAAATATCTGCTTCTTCACCTAAAGTCTCCCTTGCAGGGATGTTTGTTTCTTGCGAACTTGTGTCTCGTTTTTGTAAAACTTTTTTGTATCTCTCTACTAAGTCCCCTATAGAGCGTCGTTTATTAGTTTTTTGCGGTATTTTTTCAACTTCCTCCTGTTTTGAAAATTCGATTGTAGAATTTAAACTTGGATTTAATAAAAGTGGGTCTTGAGAAAATTCTTGGCTTAAGTTGCATGAATCCATTAAAGAAATACAATGTTGTTTTGTCAATACTGTTTCGTGTAAAGGTAACATTGAATTTCTAGTACTTGACATCATTAGCAACATGCTGTTATTAACTATCCAAAAAAAAAAATTTACAATAAATTATTTTTGAGCTATTTTTTTTTACAAAAAAAAATTAATTTTTACCTGTAATCTCAGTTGGCTTGCGCTGTGAAAAAATTCTAGAATACTTATCAACATTTTTAAAAGTGGATTTAAGCTTTGAAGGTGTAGGAAAACGTTGTTGAGATACAGATGTTTTATTATTTATACTCATATCAAACATAGTTGTGTCATCAAAATTGATACGTTGAACAGGAAGTAGTTTTCTCTTTACAGAACAAGCGCTATTTTCAATTTTGGAAGCATGTTTTGAAAACAGTTGTTTATGTGCACCTAAATTAGTACATTATATATTAATAGATTTTTCAATTATAGTGCATGGCAACCATTATATTAAAAAAATTAATCTTTTTGTATTACCTTCTACAGGGGTAAGCTTTAGATTATTTAAATATGTATCTCGTCCTCCTTCACTGTAACTATTTATTTGAATTGATGGAGAAGGCATAAAGAGCACATTATCATATTTAGGAAGATTTAAAATAACTTGTTCATTCTTAGATTTTTCATGGTTTTTCTTAGTTTCACTGAGGAATTTTACAATTTGTTCATGTAAGTTCTGAAAATGATCTGCTGCAACTTTCAAATCTTTATTACTAGTTTGCATTTGAGTACTGCATTTAGAAAATTCATCAAGTTTATTTTTTTCTATTTTGCTTTCAGATTTTTCTATTCTCATCATCAGTAAATTAAAAATAGAAAAAAAATTTAGCAGATTCAGATTTTCCTTATTGTACAAATTGTAAAGGTAAACCTAATAAAATATAAATGATTAATATAACATTAAACATAAATAATTTAATTATCATTAATTTAATATATGGTAATCAAAATTTTATAATTACCTGTTTTTCCAGTGGCACTAATTTGTAGATTGGTTCAACATTGATACGATCAAAATTCAGTGCATCTAGGGTTAGTGAATTACCAGATAAATTCAATACTATGTTACTTATGGACTTTAAAAATTCATCCTGTTTTTCTAAAGTTCGATTATCTTGTTCTGTAATTGACTTTAATGTATCTTCCACATAATTATACCACACTAACATTGAAAATAAATAAATTAATTAATATTTACAATATCATCAGTTTCTTTATGTATAAATTAACACTACTCACTGCCAATTATTTCATTATTCTCTATGTTTGACAATTTTTTTTTGGCAACATCATTCACTGGTGCAGTCAAAATAATAGTTTTTAAGTCTTCTCTCATTTTTAAAATTTTTGCTTTTAAATCACTTTGTTCTTGACGTTTTTTGCTATAAATAATTATAGTTTATTAATACTAAATGTTGAGAATTGATGTCTTAAATTAAAAAATCTGTCAAGTTTCAAAATGAAACACCTACCTTAAAAAATCTTTTGCTGCTTGTTCTGTGCTTTCTCTTTCTTTACGCATAAGTGAAATTTGTTTGTGATGATCATTAGTGACATTCTTAAAAAATGTTTTTGTCAACTCTTGACATACGCCTGGTTTAGGTGAGATTGAAACAAAACATTGATTTTCTAAAAGAATAAATTTGTAAAGTAAATATCTTATCAAACGATTATGACTAATTGTGACTAATATTTATATATATATATATTTGTTGTATACTGACCTCGGCTTAAATATGTTCTTAGAACAACTAAAGAGAATTTCCACATTATCAAAATGAATTTTGTGCCCCTCGCTAATAACAGGTGAGAGGCAAAAATTGGAGGAAAATTAATATCAGCGTTATCATTTGCAATGGTCATTAAAATCTCCCTGACATCATTGCGAAATTTATTTTCAGTCTGTTTGTCAATTACTGGCCACTGTACCTTATTTTTTCCATTGTCTTTGTAGTAAACATTCAATAAATAGTAAGATACATGTATGAAGCCAGGAGTGTTGGGTTTGTCAAACATACCCTGTAAACAATAACGAAAAGTAAATATTAAAACATCTATCAGTAGTTCTTTAATAATTGCAAAAATATCAACATGCCTTTAGCTGTCTAAAAATTGCAATAAACATTACCTCTTTGAATAATTTTTTGAATTCATCGTGAGGCGCAACGAATTGCGTGAGTAGAAACACATTCTTGTGAAATTCAGCAGACACCCTATCCATTTTACAGAACGACTTCTGTTTTTAATGGATTGTTGTTTTGATTATTTCGTCTATTTTTCTAGCACATGTTTATTTTTCATTATTACTGCATGGATATTTGAATGACAGTTGCGAACTTCTCGCTTCTTGCATGTGTCTGTAAAAACGGTAAATACAAACGCGAATCATGCTTGTGTGTACGTTATCCAAATAGATCCTTGTAGTTGTACCCGCCAAAACATTAGGGTATAGTGCGCAGAGCAGACGCTACATGAGAATCGCCTTTAGATATACTTTGTCGTTATTTCCAACAAAATTTTTTATAATTGGAAGATTATTCAAAAACTAATGAATATACAATAATACGAACTCTTACTGTACATGAAAAATTAATTTATTATCTTACAACTATTTTATTTTAATACAAGTACATTTAGAATATAATAAAATCAATAATTTACATTTATAAAATCAAAATTATATTTGTTTAACGTTCATGTAAGTTTATTATATATATGATCAACAGCATGAATAAAAATACCGTCGATTGTTTTTATGCTACAAAGTCCAGTGGCCTGTTGAAGCCACCTTTCCTGTTCATGTACTGTCTGTACTTTCTCTTCAATATAACATGAACAGCTCCCACCTCGTTTCCTTCAACTCTCTTGCCCTTAGTTGTATCAAAGCCACAAAAGCCCATCATTTTCATCATCTCCTTTTCCTCTGGAGTTTTGCCTTGCAAGTCAGCCTCTGTTAAACATTGAAAATTAAAGTCAATAAAATACGTATCTTCAAAAGTATACATTCGATAGTATACGAAATTGCTTAACCAACCTGATACAACCGGCCTCTCTGCATGCCTAATCTTGGGCTTTATCGGCCTCTCCTTATCACGAGACCTGGATCTGCTGTAGGATCTCCTATGCCTATCTCGCTCTCTGTCGTGCTCTCTGTGTCGATCCACATCCCTGTCACGGTCCCTCGACTTTACCCTGTCTCTATCAACAGATCTGTAATACAAGGAAAGTAACAATTAAATTTCAACGAACGTAAATTTAAATAGAAGCTTTCGCCAACGAAATCCTCTCAATCCTTTTAAAACCAACGAGCAAAACAAAAATGACCTTCCTACCTTCTTCTACGTTCTCTGGACCTTCTTCTTCGACGATCCCTATCTCGTTCTCGTGATCTGTCGCGTCTACGGCTCGGCGATGGTGACCGACTTCTACCCATTTTCTTTTATTTTTCTTTAAGCAACATTAATAAATAAATTCTTATGAAGTTATAACCTTTGCTGCCTATTGTTTACGTATTCTCTGCGGAAACGCTCGGAACTAGACACGTCGGTCCAGACCTAGCCAATCGTCGTTCAGTATCTTAAGATTATAATATTTTAGATTATCTGAGAAGACTATGGCTGCGCCCACGGTCGTATACACAGGTCCGGAAACTCCCGTGGAGGGGGTAGGCGTCTTTTTGAAGATCGATAGTTTTCGACTTCTGCCACTGGGGGTAGAGCGCTGCTATGCAG
>JAPYZA010003200.1:0-17421 GCA_030522685.1 Eupelmus azureus | reverse complement strand
AGGATAAAAAAAAAAAAAGAAGGAAGAGATCCCGCGTGCATGTAACAACATTACGGCAATACGGCAGTGGCCCGCGCCGCGGTGAGACCGTGAGAGAGCAGCCCTTCTCTCGCCTATATACAGTTCATATATATAGGGGGGGGTAGCGCGCGCGCGACGAGCCTATATATACGTAAACCGAGAGCGACAGACACACCGTCCTCGTCGTCGTCCTCGCGGGCTCTGCGCGAGAAAAAGTCGCACGCGCGCGCGCGCGCAAGTTAGCGCGTATATATATACATCACACCGCCCTCTCGCGCGCGCGGAAAGACCGACGTATTATACGTGAGAAAGTAAGGGAGAGAGAAGATAGGTGTGTGTGTGTGTGTAAGCGCGCTGCGCTGCTCTGGCATTGAAGCGAGAGGGTAGCCAGATATATATACGCGCGAGTAGCCCCAGAGAGAGAGGGTGTATATAGGTGTTTCCGTATAGAATAGAGAAAGAAGCGCGCGCGCGCTCAGGAGTGCTGCTGCTGCACGTCAAGTCAATCGTTATCTCTCTCTCTCTTTCCCCTAACCTTTTACAAACGCGCGCGCTCCTCGTGAGAGAGAGAGAGAGAGAGAGAGCCAGCCGAGTGTGCGTGTGTGTCGCTCGCACCGCGAGTTTATTGCCAGAGAGCGAGAGAGAGAGGAAGAAGCAACAGCACGCGGCTGGCCCCCCGTCAAACAGCTACACATACTCTCTCTCTCTCACTTGCTCCGTGCGCGCCTCTCTACCTTCTGCTCCGCTGTGTTGGCCTATACTCTCGGATATAGCCGAGTAGAGCGAGAGACACGCGCGCACGCGGCCCAACGCGCACCACGAGGAGAGGATCCGCTGCAGTGTGTCAAGCCAGATCCGCAGCCCCGACGTTCACGCGCGCTCAGAGAGAGAGAGAGAGAGAGAGAGCCAAGCATGTACTCCTAGCTGGATATATCCTCGTGCTCTACACTAGTGTCTCACAGTGCAGTGCTACTCTAACGTCGCTGTGTCTCGTCTGCCCCGTGTGCTCGAGCGCGCGATTTAACGCACAAGTCACTGGGAGCTCTAATCAAAGCTGATAGCACACGGCCCTGAGGAGAGAGCACCATTATGGGGCATCATCCGCCCCAGAGTCCAGCAGCAGTCGTACGCACGTAGAGGAGGGATTAACCAAATTCCCACACGCCCGCCAGGGGATTAGCGCTGTCTCTCTCGCTCCGCGCCGAGAGTGTTAGGCGAGAGTGTTGTCTGGGAGTGCGCGGCGAGCTCGCTGAGAGAGCTGGCCTCCAGTGTCGTTCGGACGAGAGAAACGAGGAGTGATCGCCGAGAGTCATGGCATCGCAGTCGGCCAAGGGCATACAGATCGGCGGCGCCTGGTTCCAGAAGAAAATCAACCTGAGGCCCCAGCACAGAGGCGTCCACCTCGTCACCGAGGAGATACTCAGGCAGATACCCGAGCTCTGCCAGTTCTCCGTTGGCCTCTGTCACATACAAAGTGGGTATACTATTGGTTGGGTTAGCGCAGCCCAGCGTGGCTTGTGTTGTTTGCTCCATTCACAATATGGGATTTTGGTTATCGTACTTTCATGGGGATTCTGGAAAGGGCTTTGAGTTCGTTGATGTACAAAGTATCCCAGAGAGTGGGAGAAGATTACTTGCAGTTATTTGAGAATTTTATACTCGATTAGTTATGCGCGCTGACTTGAAACATGTGGCTTTGTATTCAAATCTGCTACGAATATTTAATGAGAATGAGTAGCTATTCAATTTTTAACTCTAAAAAGTTAAGATTTAAAATGATATACAAAGTGATATTTTTATTTATTTTTATAAAATTTGGAATTATATATTTTTAATAAATATGCAGTTTTTGTACACTTAAGGCATCAAAAGCATAAAAAATTTTGTAATCTTCAGTGTATTGAAAAACACAAAATAATCAAAATAATATTGTATAAATCTGAAAACAATACATATCTTTGAAATTTACAGAAAACATTCAGGAATGAATTCCACATTTTCAGTCATAAATGTAGATTCTCCATGTGTATTAGAGATAAGAAATACAATTTATGTTATCATGACTCTTTTTATCAAAACGATATTTAACCATTAAAAAACTGTTATCATCACTTGTGCAATTCCAAGCAAAATCATACGATTACTTGTAATATCTTTAGATTTATTTATAAAGCTTCTTTAAAATTTAACACTTTTTCTGAAATTAACCATATAATTTAAAGTATAAATATTTTTTTATATATAACAGTAAATTTTATCATGGTTTTTCAGTTCTACATACGTCAGCCAGTCTGGCGTTAAATGAGAGTTGGGATCCTGATGTGAGGGACGACATGGAAATGATGCTTAACAAAATAGTTCCTGAAGGATTGCCCTACAGGCATAGCTGTGAAGGGCCTGATGATATGGTAAAATAAAATCACATTAATCTTATTATGCTAGGAAACGTTATTTTTATTTTTGGACAAGGATATTTAAAGGTTTGGTCCTTAATTAACATTAAATGCTTGTTATAGCTTGAATTTTCATTTCTATAATTTTATAACAACATGAGTAAATACATATTGATGTACTCAAAGTTAAAAACTAAAGTTAGTTAAAAACTTAGTTAACAAGTGTAAATCATATTTTATTAATATTAGTAATGGTACATTATAGAAATAATTGCAACGAGTATATTTAAAATAATTCTTAGTAATTACAGATTTTTAAATTATATATTTCATTAAGGCTGAATCTTAATAAAATTAATTTTTAGAGCAAATTTGAAGTAGATTAATCAATTCTCTATGCACAATGATGTGTTAATGAGAGAACTATTTATTCAAATTTATTGAAATTTGATGAGAATCTGTCTTTTATTATGTTGATACACACAATATAAAATTTAAAACAACTTTGAAAATTCTAAATAGATTATTTATTTTTATTTATTTATTGATTTATTATAGATTTTATTATTATTATTATTTATTATTATATTATTATAAATTTATTATAGATTAATTGTAACATAATAATTTATTTATACAAGAGTATATAAACTCAACACCAAGTTCTATGACATTTCCAGTAATCATTTAAATATAACAAAAATATAAATAAGATTCCAGAAAATAAATTTGAAAGCAGCAAACTTAAATTAAATATTTATTTGAAACATAAAATATTAAATTTTTAATTTATCCTAAATCCTGCTTTATTATTTTGACTTATCAAATTCAGCTTTACTTCTTCATATAACCCATTTTTGTAAATACCATTATTCTAAACTATGTACTTCATATTTTCTTTGGATATATGTCTGCTTTAAGTTGATCAATTCTTTGAGCCTACAGTAAAATAAATAAATTATAGCATAATGTTAATGTAGAAAGTACTATCTAATTTTTATAGAAGCAATTTGGAAGTAATACAATAGAATATAAACAAATGATTCTATCTTAAAAAAATGAAATAAACATTTCATTTATTAATGTTCACTTAAATTATTTAAAATTTAAATTTTTATATTTTTCTTATACCTATTCATAGTGTAATATTATTTGGAGTATCTTATAGAAAAAATCTATACCAGTATCTTGTAAATAAATAAACATTTTATTTAATTAAAATTTAACCAGAATAAAAATGGCTGCATATTATAGCCTATCAGTTTGATTTTAAGCTTACATCTAGTGCTAAGATTATTGACTACATTCTACTTAATTACAATTCTGCATATGTTTATGCATTAGTTCAAAAAACAACATTAATAATAATATGTTAACAAGATAGTATTTGTTATTTATTGAATCATGTAATAGTTGATATTAACTATTGATCAACTTCTACTATTCAGAATTGAATTTCTTTCATTATTTGAATTAAATAAATACTTTGCCTCTTTCATGTAATGCTTTGTAAATACTGCAAATTTTACTAAATACTAACATATTACAAATAGAGTCGTATACCTCTTAATAATATTTAAAATTCAGTAAGTAGAACAATACAGGTAGTTATATTTTTCACCAATTTACAATAATCATTATATTTAATTCTCCAATATTTCGTAGCTGTTTATCAATCACAAAACTGGAATACTAAAATCTTAATGCACCTAAGAAAGTATAAAAATTTCTTCCTTCTAAAACAGTCTGTTTTCTCATTTTTCAGCCGGCGCACGTGAAGGCATGCTTCCTGGGCTCGTCGCTGAGCATTCCTATAACGGATGGCAAGCTGGCACTGGGCACGTGGCAGGGAGTTTGGCTGTGCGAGCATCGTGACCACGCGGGTAGCCGCAAGCTCGTGCTGACGCTGACAGGTTGCCTGAGGGACTCGGCGCGTAGCCCCCTCAGCCCTGTCAGCCCGATGGCCTCGACGAGCAGCTAGGACCACTCGCACCCGCGTAGGCGCGGCAAACGCGGCACGCTGCGCAAGTCCACCTCCAGCAACACGAGCTAGCAAATGCCGCCCGACGATCATGCCTTTAGCCAGATGCAGCCGCGGCTAGGAGTCGCGTCCAAGGACGAGTGACTGGATACTTCTGCGTCATCGTCGCGTCGCCGTCATCTAACATCGGAAAGCTGAAGAAACATGAAGGAGATGGGAGGTGAATAATTAGAGGGAAGAAGAAGCTCGTGTCAACGACGCGTTGGCTGCACGGGGCAATGATACTTTGTTTATCATACAAGAGTTTCAAGAAGGCCAAGTGCGTGTGTGCATGTGTGTGCTGTTTTGTGTAAGGAAAAAATCCTCATTGCCGAAGCTGCTGCAGCTACTAATAATCCCTCGGCACTTGTATTTTGCAGTTCGATTTAGTGCTACTATGGTTGTTTGTTTCATTTGTTTCGCGAGTGCGGTTTCACAGGCCCAGTCCAGCATGCTGAGTAGTTGTCTTATGCAGAGTACCACTGATTGAGCTGAGCTCGATTCTTTGAGGTAACTTTTCAGCCTACGTATGGAAATGTGTTTTCTACTAAATTTTCTTGTTGAAATAAAGCACTTATAATTATAATAGTTACAAATACGTTTTCATATGAAGGCTTATATTGGCATAAAGATTGAAGCTAGATCAGATGCTGGTGCTCGATTGATTCCGTTATGTCACTTTTTGAGTGAAGCGAAAAACACAGACAATTTGTACTCATAGCCTTATAAATTTTCTGATTAATCGCCTCCTTTTCAAATGAAGACTTAATCGAATTGATTATAATCATAGACAAATATATATTACAATTTTTGGATTGTTGAGCATAGCTAAATTAAATGAAATAACATAAGATAATTGCGTGAAGTATGAAATACAAACGCTGGGGAAACGAAAAATTTGTCGGTATCCGACATCCTTGTGAACATGGCATTTTCGCCCAGTTTTCTTTGTGAAGTCCTTGTACAAATGCACAGTAAGTTTTTTTGTTAATTTAATGAAGAGAAGAGTTGAAAACACGCATATTTAAATGTCAATTTGAATAATTACGAATGTGTTAAAAGATTTTCTATTTACTTTATATTAATTGACATTTAACATTTAAGTTATTATTCAAATCAGCACAAAAGTTTGAGTGAGTCTGATATTAAAAGAGATTTAAATTCAACACAGAAATCTTTACTGTGTATCTACAATTTATTGGATTTCAACGAGTAAATAAGCAATGGATGTAATATGAAAGAAATTTGGCTTGATGTCCTTATTCCATAAAGCTAGATATACTATTTAATCGAGGTCTATAATTTCAAAATATATAATGTAAAGTAAATTAAAGATTGCATATACTTATTAAATGCTTTTTAAACAGCATTTATATAAAAGAATATCTGATTGCTAATTAGTTTTTTAATATTCAAGATAGAAAGATTTTAAACATTTTATGTAATGATTATACAAATTGTATATATTCATGTTTTTCTTTTCAATTTAGAAAAAATATTAGTAGTCAGCAATATTAATAATGGCTTAATATAAATGTTACATTGTTTTTGTATACCAAAATTTTCAACACGATATTGCAATTAGAAGTTTAAATATATTCTTGTCACATAAAAAATACACCCTTCAATATATCAATAATAAAGTATACTATTGCTGCAAACAATGATTAACAGAATATGAAGTCTTATTTTTTTAAACTAAATGATATATAAGAAAACTACTTACGGAATAAGGTCGTACAAGCTTGTATACGGCCTTCTTGCATCCAACGCGTCAAATCCGTGCAAAGGAGGTAAACTCGACAGTGTCGACACACGAATATTATAGTCTTACGAGAGAGCGAGCGAGAGAGAGTTCATATATATATATATGCCCGGAAAACCCTTGATTTTCCTTGCTAAGAACAAATAAAAGTCGAGGAAAGGCATCGGTCGTCGTTCCGTTAATCCGTAAAAGCTGCCAGAGCAGACCTTTTTACGCTTCGTCTGCATAAATATAAATATAGATATATCCATGTACATATATTTATATGTATATTTATTATAAAATCCAGAGAGAGACTCTAAAAAAATAATAAAAACGCAAAGATTTACAATACTAGTATCCAGCACTATGTCCACGTATACTCTTGGCTAAAATTAATCTATATTGCATTCTGAATACATGAAGCGTCCGAATACTTTTTGAATTTAAACAAAAATGAACGTATATATAGCTTTATTTCAGAGGAGCGATGAAAAGAGTCGTTTTTGTAATAGCGATGTGTCTCTGTATACGAGTTGAAAATAAGCATGTACTTATTGCTCAAATGACAGAGACAAAGTTAATGTTAAAGAAAAGAGATAGGATATGTAACATAGCATCGAATTTCGAGAAACGTCAATGCTCCTTTTTGTTATTCTATTACGATAAAGTGCAAATCGTTAATTTAAATTCTTAAAGTCTCAGAAATCGTAATAGTAAAAAAAAAACTAATGTTTAATTCTAAAGTATAAAATTACGATGTGTATCTTGTGGCATTGATGTCAAGATTTAATTGGTTTTTATTATTTTTTATATTAATCCTTAACGTTTCTCGAATACTCGATTTTACTTAAATTAAACATTATTATAAGCAGATTAAAGAAAATAAAGCATCGCCAATTACGAAATAAAGAATAAAACCACAAATACACATATACGCATATACACATTTTCAAACATTATTTCAAAGATTCATTACAACTTTGCTATTTTTTTATCGCGATGAACAAGTTTACAATAAATGCAACGTATAATCCATTGATTTTGAGTAAACGAACGTATAAGAACGGATACGAGTAAAATTTTAGAGAAAGAGAGCGCGAGAGTGAGAGAGAAAGAAGATGAATGGAGTAAATCATACGCATTTATCTGTGGACGATCCTGTATTGTAACAATGTAAAACGCATTACAAATATATAAGTATAATTCGCTCGTACGCGCACGCACCATGGTTAAGGAGAGAAGTTTATGAAGCGCGATAACGAATCAGGCATCAGCCATTATAAATAAATAATAGGGAAGAAAAAAGTTGTTATTTAATTATTAATAATTATTATAATTTATAATTAAATATAAAGATATACAGATGATGTAAGAAGAATTATATAAAAGTACGGAGTAGCTATATCGGTCATATTGTAAAATTAATCACACAATATCTGTAAAGTATGTTTAGTGGGCGTCTCTCGAACTTTGATACTAGCCAAGAAGAAAAAATCGAAGAGCAAGGGATGACACGTATTAAGCGGGAATATAAAAAAAATACCATGCAAAATACCGCCTATGTCCGAAAACTTTTTTCTTTCTTGCGGTACGTCCGCGCGCGTATATATTATAATAATAATATAATAATAATAAAAGAAATCGATTTGCAAGTGTGTATAAGAATATTAAATGACTTGATCGATAGATCAGTCGCTTGTATACAAAAGTGTCGTGTGGTTCGTTGACTTTAGTGAGGTGAAAAATAGATTAAAAAGAAATAAAGAAAACACGCGGGATAAAAAAAGGAAATAAAATATAGGGGACCCTCCGAGGTACTTCACAAGTTGGGCGATTCTATGTTCTACGCGTAGAGTTTTTTTAACTTTATTTTTATAGGGATGATTTTGCCGAATTATTATTAGTGTGTATAGTCGTCTTTTTTATGAGATTAAGGTGTGATACTTTAATTTTAAAAGTTAAAGGTCAAACTGAGCTTGTAATTGTAAAGTAGAAAGAGAAAGCAGAAAACGTTGTTTCCTGAAAATCTTGTATTTTCGTTTACTTTCTATTATTGTCAGGTGCAAGGAACTTTTTCAGGGATCTGATTTTAGTATAAAATGATACGCGTTTATAATTGAATTTGTAAAATTAATGCTAATTATATTTTAGGATTGATTTTGATCGTGTACTTATCATCCTATAAATCAAAACAGTTCATAAAACGTTCAATGTAGGCTAATAAGTAATTTTTTTTTAATAATAATCTTAATTATAAAATTGTGTAAATAGCTTGTATACAATCAATGATTTCCTCTAAGGATTTTTCAACAAAAATTATGTACGTTAAAAATAAACTTTAGTTACCTTGAACTTGATTACATTATTCAATTAATTATATTTTATATTATTTCTACAGCTGATTTTATTGTAAAAAAGGAAAAATAAAATAAAATGTTATCCATGTCAAGCGTAAAAGCGAAAATATTTATATAAATGTGAATATTCAGGCAATAAGTGTTTAAGTGAAAAATCTGGCATTAGAAACAATAGCAATACTGAATATACGTATGGAAAATGTAACATTTAAAATAATTATCTTTTCTTTCGCTATTTTGTCTACAAAAGCGGAGCATAATCCGTTCCGAATTTTCCACTAATCATTTTAGCATTAATTTCATGAGCGACGCTGTCACGCATATAAACTTGTATTGTTTTATATCCACGATCTTATCCCGAAATAGCATTTAAAAGTTTTTGAACGTGTTCAGGGGCGCGAGGGGACTTTAATGTATTGGTAAAAATTTATAGAAAATAGGAATAAGATACAGAAAAGGAGAGTAAAAAGTTGAACGAAAGAAGGATGCTGGATTGAGAAACGCAAACAAAAAATACATTTTTATCGCTGCGGGGCTTTTTTTGTCACAAAACACGAAGGCGTACCTTGGCGTACACAAAGTTTTTCTATATCCATTAATTACGTTCGTTTATTCTCACATGAATTGTCCTAAATTCATGTTCGTACCTGCACTGTGTTCCAATCGATCTGTGTAAAACGTAACACGATGCGCAAGTCGAAAATCGCGCGCTCGCGTATCGCTTCTTCGCCGATTTTTCTTGGCATTAATGCGTTATTATTATATATGTGTATAAAAATAAACGACGAATCGCGAGTACGTTGATTGTATGTGTATAAACGAAAATAATGTGAAGAGACGATAATTATCGCACGAAGAGTCGACGATTTGTGAACTTTGTTACCTTTTTTCTCTTTTTTCCATTTCGATTTTTGAGCGGCTTCTCGCGATTGCTCGCCATATATAGTATGTATTGTAACGCGGAAGCCACTTGAAAAAAAGCGCAGAATGTCTCGACTCTCCTTGGTGACAAATACGAAAAGTTAAAACTGCTCGAGAAATTTTAGGTGAGAAATATGAAAAGCGTTTATGTTAAATTTAAATATTTTGCTAAAGTTACAGAAACAAAAAGAAAATGAACGTAATGAAGAAAAGCAACGATCTTTAATTTATTAAAAATCAGTCGGTGCTCGTTACATTTATTTTTAAATTTGATATCTTTGTGGTTCACTATCAAAATCGAATGCTTAATAGAAAAATTATTAAGGGCACGAAAAGGACCAGTTGGTTGTTATAAGAAAAAAGTGGTTGAATTTACTACTTTTTGCTCAGCACAAATAACTTTAGTTAAAGAAAGTAATGGTCAGCTCAATTAACTGTTATTTTCGAGCCCTTATAAACTTATAAACACCTTGGCGAAATATATAAATTTAAGAAAAACCTCCTCGAAGTAACGGAAGCAGATACGACTGATTAATACCTTAATTTTAAAAAATATAAGAACAGTTTTCAATTTTTATATTGAAATCATTCTAAAAGATATATAAGTACTCGCAATTTTCAGTACATATATAAGCTTGAAAGATATCGTGTAACGCTTGTGAGCCTTCTCAATTGTAAGCTCATCACGCAAATTACTTTCTTCGTGAATCTTTAATACAGGGTCCGGTCGTGTAGTAACTGCTTCGAACTTTATGTTAGAGGTAGAGAGAATTTTCGATATTAAAAAAACTATTAATACACAATCGCTATACGTGCGGGTCGACCCTCGTACACAGGAGCGCCGTTTCGCTTAAAATGTTTATTCAATTTACTGCAATTTTATTACTTTATGCACCGAATATTAACAATAAGAAATGGCGTTGGTGTGTGCGTGTCTCAGGGAGTCGACACGCCACGAACAATGCACAATCCGTCATCGAATAAACCTCGGGAGAGTCGAGAGCGTGTATACAATAAAGTTGTATTGTCGGCGTCGCGCGTTTTTCGAGTTGCGACGCGGATCAGAAGATTTGATATTTACAATACGATTAGTGAAGAATATAAAAAAAAAGATAAGGTAAAATATATAAATACTTGGCCGCGATGAAAAAAAAACTATTAATTCGTTAAACCTCGGATAAGAAAAAAAGAAAAGGAAAAAACGAAAAAAAAAATCATAAAAAAAATAATTATAAACGAGCTGCGGGGCTAATCATTTTTGCGCTGCGCGAATTCGCTCGGTCACCTTTTTTTCAGGAAATATCGCAGCTACGCGCCTGCTCTCGCTATCGTATACATTTAGCGAAAAAAAAAGAATAAGAAGTACATAAAGGGGTGGTGTAGTGTGTGCAATGTGTGAGAGACTGTGAGAGAGCGAGCGAGCGAGCGAGCCTAGAAAAAAGTGCATCCGTGCGACACTCCTGGAAAAGGGTCTAGTAGAAACAAGAGTCACTTGAATGATATATATTCTTCTATGAGCTGAGCGAAAAAGAAAAAAAGAAGTCTTTTATTATTGGCCGCGCGATATCGATTGCTTTCTGCGTGTGAAGCCGCATTGTTACACAGAGGAGGAACAATGCGCGAAGAAAAAATTCGGCTTTTCCGAAAATCTAGATTTTGTTAAAAGTAAAAATAAAATAATGTAAAGATCGATCATTTGAGAAAAAAGGGCTTTTTAAAGGTTCGCCGATATATATGCATCGCCCTTGAAATGCAAAAGAAATTATTTAAATTTTTGCTATGAACTTTGTTTACTCTATTATAAATAGCGAGTTTTCAAGCGTACAACTGAAATGATCGTTTTATTATTGTCGCGACAGCAAATTTTAAGATATATTAATCTGTATAAGTAACAATGAAATAAGTTTTTCAATATTATACTTACACTTGATAGATAAAGAATATACTTGACTTTAACATCCTTCGAATTTTATTTTGAGCATATGTATAAAACTACATATAACTTAAATTTCTCTATCAAAAATATTTATATAAAGACTTCAATAAGAAAAATCTGTGTAATTTGCAAATTTTCTACAAATTTTGTATAAATAATCTTCAGACAATTTTCGCTTCATAAAAGAGTGTGTAAAATTTGGCTAGAATTTGCATATCACACATTCTAAGTAAAAAAAACGTTGCACAAACTACGAAACATGGAATTTTCAATCGTGTAGATTTATAAATAGGTATTTGTAATTCTACATAGCAAAGTGAATATTAGAGAAAAAAGCATTTGATATCCTGTGGCCAGTGATTTTTCGTTCAATGAATCGCTTTGAACCAACCCTCAAAATTATAAATACTAAAAAAAATTCTGCATCGCTGTATAAGGATTCAGAAAACTTACGTAAAATAAACATTCCAACGAAAATTCCTCTTGTTTCTTCAATCACAATTACGCACTTTTCGGACGTGTCTACGAATAATGTATAGGCATATACCGCGTGTTCACTTGTTTCTAATTCGACAATGCGAAAGAACTAAAAAAATATAAAAAAAAGAATAAATGATAAACAAATGAAGACGATGGGCAAAGTTCATCGAATGTCTGTTTTATTGTCGCTGGTACATATTAATAAATGACTTCACGTCGTGCGTCGTGAGAACTTTTTTCGCGCTAGAGAGTATATTTCTGAAGCGAATGTCCATTTCACCGCGATAATGAAAGTATGTATATCAAATTACAAAAAATATAAGGAAAACGCAAGAAACAATGTAAAAGAAATGAAAAAAGGGAGGACCGACCGCGAAAAACATGTGTATTTCCGCGGATTGCAGGCAAAAGTCCTTTCCTTTATTTTGTTGTCCGAATTCTACAGACATTCAAAAAAAAAGAAAAAACGAAAGAATAAAACAGTGAGACGCGAATTTTTCCAGGAGGACATTGTAAAAAGACATTATTGCTATAATATAATATATAATGAGAAATGATTACGCGGGTAATCGAAGTTTTTAAATTTTCATCGAGCATTTTTTGTCAAGAAGAAAAATTTAAAATTATTGAAAATTAATGCGAATGAGGAGAAAATAATAACGACGAAATACGAAAAGCGTAATACAAAAAACAACAGATGGAAAATCGAGAAATAAAAAAAATTGTAACTAGGATGTGACAAACATCGTCCAAGTGCTTCTCATGATGCTTGGGTACATAATCATTAAAAATTATTGTGTACTATTACTTGTATCATACTATTATCATAATTGTATTATTATATAATACTAGGGGGGACTTATTAAACCAAGTTGACTCTAAAAACATTGATATGGTTTTTAATCCCTCTCCTTTGATCCTTACGGAGATATTTATTATTTATTTAATTTTATATTAACAGTACAAATGAAGTAGTTTATCATAAAAATAGTCTGTATTTTCTAATTCTACACGATAAAGCAAAAGTAGTTTTGTCGAGTTCGATTACAATGATAAAAATATACGCAATTGACTTTTCATCAGCCTTTAATATAAATCTCGTACTTATAATATTTATTTTCTTCAACATCTATTCGACGGTATAAACATTAATGAAATTACAGCTTTGGTGAAATAGTTTAATTCTTATGCAAAACTAATACTAACTTTTTATTGTCATCAAAATGCATTTATTTTTCTGTTTTTGCAAGATAAAATATGAATAAAATGAAATATTGCTTTATATATGACAATGAAAATTTCAAATGAATAATATATTACTTATACAATTCTATAAATTTAAATGGGATTTAAAGTATTTAAAATAGTAAGTAAAAATACAATACTAACATCTTAGAATGTTAGATTTTATGTTGCTATAAAATTATTTTTTAATCAAGTAAAAAATTGACGTACTTCACTGATTAATTTATTTTAAAGTTATGGAAATTCGCTAGTTGTTCCATTTGATGATGAGATATTAGCTAATTTCTATCCAGTTTTTATTTTAGTTTAAAAACAGGATAAAAACTGATTCAAAGCTCGTCAATATTTGATCTAAAAAAAGGTATATTTGAATAACTTCTTATTTATTGCTTAAATTCAAAAAATAAAAAGTACGCTTTTAAAAAAAACACAACGAAAGCATCAATTTACATCGTGTAAAATAGTGTAGTTCTTTACTTAATCAGTCGCGCACTAATTAGATTTTTCATCTCCATATCAAGATCTGCAAAAATCTCTGATTTATTTAAAAAATGGAATAATTTTTAACAATAGCATAAAGACATTCTCAATCGTTGTCAATAAAAATGCTACCGATTATAAAAAGAACGGTACCTGCATTATCCACAACGTACGTTAATTAAGTTTCGTTCATTTAGAATCTACACGCACGGGCGTGAAACTTCAACGGCAAAACTAAGGCATGTTGTCCGAGGACTCCGCTGTTCCGTCGAGTTCCTTGTAGTCTTGGGGTAGCGGGTGAGGGCCAGGATTGCTGCTGAGGTCGTTGGCCTTCTCCTGGACCTCTTTAAACGATGCTTTGATATTATCGAGGGCTGCACCCAGGCCTTCCTTGATCTGATTGAACTCCTGAGTGACCAGTGAGAGACGGCCTAGCAGATAGTTCAGGTTTGTGTCCACTTCGCTCATGCGCTTCGTTATCTCGCCGACCTGATGCAAATCGTGGTTTTAGAATATTTAACTTTAAAAAGTATGTTAATGGTTTTGATTTGGGATGTATCATACCTTGCTCTCCATACCATCCATTGTCAAAGTCGTTCCGTTGACGTAAGCCTCGTTCTGCTTATGAAGCTTATCGAGAGCTTTAGCGCTCTCCATCATTTGTTGGTACATAACGTTTATTTGACGCCATACCTGCAGAATAATAAGAAAGAACAAAATAATAACAACAGTTTATTTCAGTATTAATAAATATTATTAAACTTTTTTTTTTCATAAATGAATACAAAGAAATATATTAAAGCTCAACTTTCTGAAGATCAAGAATAAATTTATAAAAAATCGATAAATTACCATTACAATCTTAACTTCAAAAATCTAGAAAACTAAATTAATCATAAAATCAGATACATTAATCATCTTAAAAACATAAAAAGTGTACCTGGTTCATCTCTTGTTCCATCTTAACGGTGAGATTCGCCAGCGCGCCGTTCTGATTATCCATGATATCGTTGGAGATGCCGTCGAATCGCGAGTTGAGCGTGTGGTTGATATTAAGACCCTGGGCCATCACGAGCTCGCCGACCTCTCGCAAAATCTTGTAGGCGTGCTCGAGCCGCTTCTTCGTGTCCAGTACGTGGTCGGCCATCTCCACCATTACAGACTGGCCCTTACCGAGGTCGCGAAGCTCCTGGTTAATTCGCTCGGAGTTGTTTACAAGGTCGGACCTACAAATTTTTTGCTATTTATATATTTCTCAATAGGTTGTAATAGGTAGTCTTGGAAAAATGACCGTACATGATTATAATTTAAATTATAATTATACAACACGTAATAAGTTTTATAAACCGGTAAAATATTTTATGCTGATTCGGATGAGAGATTACTACGTTACAAACCATTTTCGAATTGCCATACAATTTCTTTCATTGGATCATTTTCTGAACATTCATAAATCTTTTGTAAACACTTCTTAGTATTCGCGTAATAGGAAAACATTAAAAATGCATAGTGTGCCACTAGGTCAATGTACCTCAGCGAAGTGATAGAATCTCGGGCCTCCTCTTTATTCTCGGCCATCCTAGTTTCAATGCCTTCATTTCCTTGAGCGATTGCATCTTTCAGGGCGTGCCTCGTTTCCTGCAGTGACATTTGCGTCTCGTTGTGCATTGTTTGGAGTTCAGAAACCCTGACGCAAAAAAAGATTACGTTATAGTACTAGATACCTAACCGTCAATTAAACTAAAAAAAAAATATTATCGTTAGATACTCTTATCGAATAGCGACAAAGTAGTTATTTTTTATCCTGCTCTGTCTATATGCAAATAAAAAATTTGTTATTTTAATTGTTTAGCAGCAATTTCAAATTTATAAATAGACTACGAATTTACCAACATTTTCAGATAAAAAATAAAAACTACAGTTAACAAAAAAAATTAAGCTCCATAATTCTTTTCCGTTGCGAGAACAAGTAGTTTGACGAGCATTTACAAAAACACGCGCCTCTTACAAAACGATAAAAATTCAAGCCAAATACCTCGGTAGATCTCGTATCGTCTCCAAAGTAGTTTGTAAAAGCTCTTGAACGTGGCCGAGCGTGCGAGTGTGTTCTTCGGCTGCTACACTACTGTGCTCGCTGGGAGCTGAAGCGGTCGGACTGACTTCGAGCTTGTTCAGAGCTTGCGAGACGTCCTTGATCTCCTTGCTGATACCCTGCACCTGTATGGATTCGCGCGGATAGTGATCAGTTACAAGTATATATACATGAAGTTGTGTTAATTTATACTTTAATTTTTCATACTTTTATAGTGATGTTGCCGATTGTAAAAATTGAAATGATTAACAAAAGTTTTCGAAAGTATTTAAAAATAAAAAGATGATTTGATTTTATAAAGTTGAAATTATGACCCTTTGAAGCTCTACAATATTCCGGGAGCTTATTCCACAAAGCGAGTAATTTTAGCGTTAATGATCACTTGGTTAATCAATTGCGAATGCTATCTTTAGATCTAAAATTACTCATTAGAAGATCTTGGAATTACGAACTTCAGAGAGAAACAATCTTCGCACCACTATGCATTAACTCTTTTCTTCGTAAAAAAACACCAAAAAATCAGTTTTCAAACCCTTACGAAAAAATCCAATAACTCAACTAACCCCCAAAACCAAACTCAAAAACTTTCGTTCACAAAAAACTCAGCGTCACCTCTCGCTCCATACCTCCGCCAATACTCCGCTTACTAACTCCTCTCCCAATCCTGCGTTCTTCTTCGTATCCTCGAGCTTCTCGACGATTCCGCTCTCGAGCTTGTCCAGCCTCTCGCTGAGCTTGCTCTCGCTGGCGCCGATCCTCGTCAAAATATCCGGCGTCCCGTCGACTGGCGGCGTCATGGCCGAGAGTACCGCAGCCGAGGCGGCCTGGCTCGTGCCCTCGACGACTTTGGTCTCGATCTCGGTGGCCCAGCCTTCCAGGCGACTCTCGAGGTCCTCCAGGGTGTCGGCGGTTTTCTGGATCTGGATTCTCTCGCGCTCGTCTTTCTGTAAGGAGCAGTTTTGTGGTGAGTTTTTTTAATTATGGTGGGAAGGAACGTTTCAGGAGGTTTTAATGGAGTTTTTTTTTTTAATGAGGAGAAAGTTGTATTGTAAATTATAAGTAATTTTATAGCAGATGTAAGTTCTTAAATTTTCCCCTCAATGATGGTTTGTATAAGGTAGATCGTTTGCTTACTCATTCTTTACATAAAACATGCGTTTACGATCAGTTAGAGCAATTAGGAACAATAAAGTATACCACTGCATATAATAAGCTTCTTCAATTATCTTCAATTATGAACGTCTATAATTTTTAATCTATTCTAGTCATTTCTTCCAATTTTATTAAAATCAGTCATTGTCAAACAACTATTTTTCAACCCATTCACGAGCTAAAATGACATCGAGTATACCAGATATTCACAAAGAATTTTAGTACCCAAAGAAATCATACTACTTCAAAATATCTAGATCCAACAGTCAGACTTGATCACAAAAACTTCGACCCAAAAACCAATCAAATTTCCCCAGACACAACATCGGATCATCACCTGGTTAATCAGCTGCTCGATCCCAGCCACCCTCTCGTCCAGCTTAACCAAATAAGCCTTCAGCCCATCAATCGTAGACATCCGCTTCGTAAGAAGCGATATCGCCTTCTTCAGCTGCTCGGCAGTCTGACGATCTCGGGCCTCGTGCCTCTCCAGCTTCTCCGTATTGTCCCGCATCATATGCACCAGGCTCAGCATCGCGTCTTTGATGTCCTCGTGCCTGCGTGTATAAGTTGATTT